>JAGPOW010002173.1:7401186-7427003 GCA_030014935.1 Caiman crocodilus | reverse complement strand
TTTTTTTTTTTTTTTTGGATGTGGTGAGTTTTAGCCACAAGGCCAACTAATAGCATTGGTTTCAGGAGGCCAGACGCGCACTGTGCAGATCCTCACACCACTCTGCCAAGGCTCCTCCGTTCTCGCCCTCAACACTTCTATCATTCCTCTGCAAGCGCTGCCAGTTGGCTTGATGAGAGGGGCATCTATAAACAGCCAAGTTCTTCCCCCCGTTATACTTGGCACCATCATAGACCCAGGAGGAGCTGCTCGGGTGTAACTAAGGGCAGAATGTGGCTCTCTGCCCAATATGAATTAAGGCAAGACCACCAAATGTAGTTTATACATGAAGTTTGAATCCAGACCTCTAGCAAGTGAGATGATGTAGTTTAATGCTTCTGGTTTTTACTGCAAAAGCCTGGCTCTTTATTTGGGCGTAACATTATATTGTGCGTGAAGCTTTGCAATCCTGCCAGAGAGGATGGAAATAAGGGCATTTTCTTTCACCTGAAGAGCAGAGTGGCCCACATTTGTGGGCCCTGCCTCTATTACTGAATCATGCCAACTACAGATCTGAGCTGAAATTTGTGCTTTGTTTTATCTACAATTTTTTTTCTATGAAACGGAGCTGAGAGTAGCCTGGGTAGCGTATTTCATGCTCCTGTAATCTGTGAAATATTGAGACATTTTGGTCTTAAATCCTCTTAAGTCTCACCACAATATTAAACTTTGACTTCATTTGTGGTGGCAAAATATTTACTTTTCTCTTTAACAAATTATGTGAAGCTGTATATTTTGTCTTGGGAGAGAATTTTTTTTTAAATCTTGGTGGCAACTGCAAAGGCTTCTTCCTTCATGCAGTATCCTGCTTTTAGATCTTCTCTCAAGTCTCCATTCAAGTATTGTGAATTCATTTTTGCATCATCAGGAAAAAATATATATTTTTGCTGGAACACATCTGCTACTTGGTCTACAAGAAATTGGCCCTTCAGTCCACAAGCGCGCAAATAAACCCAATCCTGTTTACCAGTATGGAAAGCACATTTTTAAAATGTTGCAATCTCCTGCATGCCTGAAATCCCTAGTTTTACTTCCTTATCTTTGTAGAAATCTAATACTTCTACTCTGTACTTACTGACAGCTTCCAGAGTTCTAGTTTTCTGAAGCTGGAAAGTGTCAATTGAAAAATACCGGATCACCACTTTGTACTGCCACTGCTTCATACTACAGCTATTCCAGCATTATAAAGGGATTTTACCATGTGTCTAATTTGTGCCCATATTATGGTCTTTTTGCACTGTCAGAGCAATCTGTAGAAGATTTAGTACAGAATGAGGTCCTAAAAGGCTATAAAGCTTATTTCTATCCAGGTTTTAAATCTAATATCAATTGAAGTTTATTGCAGTTAAATGGGTTTTAATTAGAAGAAAGGGAGATGAAACAATAGAGGCCATAAAGTGTCATCTAGTTTCACTTCTGCTTGTAGATGAAATTGCAAAATGCCTCTTCAGTATTTGTTTTCCTAAAAATGGAAGCAGCAGTCCAGTAGCCCAAGCAAGTCGATTCAGAAAAAAGCCATTTTTGTTTGCCATATCTTATGAATAAAAAATACATTATCAAAGGAATGGGCTAACTGGGGATTTCCCAAGCTACTTCACATTATATAAAATGTCCTCTCATCCAAAAGCACTTTACCAAGAAGAGCCTGATGTAGAAGCCCAAAACAGAGTCCATGCAGCACGGACGAAGGCGATCCGTCTCAACAAGTGCTATACAAAACTGGGAGGAGCTGAAGGTCTTAGACATGCACCGCACATTAGAGACATCCCTTTAATTTGCAGTGGATACTTATGGGTTTGAACTCTGCACTCCAATTTTGTTCCTAACTAAATATAAATGTGGAACTTTTGAATATTTACTGTTAAACTAATGACCTGGGGACAGGATTACTGTGAAGATGAGAGAGCTGACTCAAGCTTGGAAATTCTGGCTTGTAGGAAAGCTTTTCACAAAAATATTTATAAAATTTAATTTTTTTTTTTTTAAATTTCTCTTTGACAACACAAACTAGCATTTGCAAAATTAAATACGTCCCCCACAGGAGCCCAGCAGATGGCTAGTGAAATTGCCATGGGTTTGTATGAGTTATCGGTGCTGCCCACAATGCAGATACGTTTCTTAGACTCCAGTGTGCAGGCTTATGTGTGTTGGGAGGCAGGAAAGTCTAGATTCCCTAGCACTAGGCAGTGGGCTGTCATAGACCTGTGGGCCATGAAAGCCAACACTCCCAAGCAGCTAGCCAGATGAGTTAGCAGGAGGGAGCGAGAACACATTTACAACAGAAACCAGCCTGTGTGTTGACGAAAGATCAAACCATTTTATTTTTATGGGCTATTTCAAGCTCAGCCAGCTATTATGCAACCATGTATGAGAACTGATACTAAATTTTGATGTTTGTCACTGCAGCACTGAAGGCCACAGCCAGGGATCACGATCCCATTGTCATATGTACTGTGCGTGTGTAATGAAAAGTTATTCTCCTGCCCCGAGAAGTTCATGTGCTAAGTATAGCAAGACTCTTCTTCTTTTTTTTTTTTTTTTTGAAGGCTCTAAGCAAATGTTTCAGTATGAGGCATTATCATTTGGATTTGCCTGACATGTTTGCAGAGTAGATGGCTGAGAGGATACTCAGCTGAGTAACAGCTTTCCAGTGAAAGTTGCACCGTGAGCAAAGCAGACTGCTGTAAGTCTTTCCCCACATGTATAATTTGTCACTGTACTCCAGAGGGCAGCATGGTAACACCTATGAAATGTGCCTGTCAGGTCAAAGATTCCCCAAATTTTGCTTAATGGAAATATTAACATAAGACATTTAAGTTTCTGCATCCTGTAAAATTAATACTTGAAGGCTTATGAAAGCAACATGCTCTGACATTATCCACTAGCTCATTCTGTTTCAATTTGGGCTGGGAGGCATCTGTACCCAAAGGGTACGTGCTGATTTGAAAAGCTCCTACATTTTAAAAATAGCAGTGGAGTTTCTTATTTGTCTACACGCGGTGAGTATTGACATTATCACACACTGACATTGGTGAACATATAGGGGGATGTGCTGGCTGCGGAAAGTATGAGCAGTAATATTTTGTAGGTAAGGGGTACCTGGCCAAAAAAGTTTGAACAGCACTGCACTTGTTGATTGCTGTTCATAAGCTCCTGATTTGCAGAAGACCGTAGGAAAGCAATTTTCAACCAGGATGCCTTTAGATACCTTCAAGGATGCTGCAGGGTGCCACACAATGTTGGCACTGTTAGCTTTGCAAACACGATTCACGGGTTAAACCGAGAGATTTCAAAAAGGAATCCATAGTCATGGTCTTTCTGAGTTCCTCGCAACAGAAAAACTGCTCTGTTATTTTTCTGTTGTCAAAAAAGAGTGGCAACAAAGTGTGCTTTGAGTCTAAAAAGGTTGAGAACCACTGCTGTAGTATAGAGGGTTTACATTTAACTGTCAATCCAACTGCACAGTCTTGTTAATTTTTAGAAAGGTTTCTGGAGGCTTAAGCTATTTTCAAGCTACAGAAACTGACCTTTTTTGTTTTAGTTTCATACTACTTGGCAAGCTACAACTTCAAGGAAACAAAAAAAAACCCCCAAATATGTTTATACTGGCAGTTAATCTTTAAGGTGCACTTCTACCATTTAATAATCCAAATATATGGCTTATGTTTCTGAAATCCAAGAAATACTAAGAATGCCAAATAGCTGCTTTTCATGATTATTTTTCTGCTCTGTTTATTACACTCCAGTCATAAGCTTTCAAAAAAGCATGACTACTACAGTATTCCATCTACTGGCATCTACAGGTATTGCAAACTCTACAATGTGTGTAATTTCCCTCTAGTCAAAGTTACTAGATAGAGCTGATATAAACTCCTGAATCTGGACACCCAGGAAACTCTGGGGTGTTAAGAAACCAACACTTAAATTTTGCATCTTGCATCCATCAGAAGGGCTAATTTGTTCTGAGTTCCCTGGCCCCTTCCCCGTCATTAGAACTGTGCTAAACCTTTTTAATGAAACAGCAAACCAGATTAATTAGCCCATTTTTTAGGACTGTTGAGAACCTAGTAACCAAGCCAAGTTTGTCAAGGGTCACAAAACCAAGCTGTAAGATAGTTCGTAGCCTTGCTACTAACAGGAACCAAACTTCAGGGTGCCTAGGCATCTTGGTTTGAGGTCACATAAGCTGAAAAAGTGTGGATGGTTTTGAGACCAAACCAACCTGTTCTGACATCTGCACTTTGAGTTAATACTGTTTTGTGAGATTAAGATGCTACTATAATTATATATTGGGTACTGCATACATACCAAGTGGATCCTTGGGCTAAGGGACTTTGTTCTTAATAGACAAGACAAAAAGTGGGAGAAAGGGACTTTTATTACCCCTTCTACAGATGGGGAAATGAAGGCAAAAAGATTGTTATGCATCATGCCAAAAACCAAAGAGGAGGTCAGCTGCAGAGCTGGGAGTTGAACCACGTCTCTTCAGCCCAAGGATTACATCTTAACGCACAATCAGTTGTTGTTCATCCTGTTGTTCAAGCAGATTAATCAGAAACACGGATGGACCAATACCCAAGGTGAGATGCATCTGAACCCCTGCGAACCTAAATGCCAACACTTTATGAATTTAATACTGATGACATATAATTTTCATTGTGATTTCATACATTTTCAGTACTATTTGGATTATGTGGACTGCTCCTGCCCTGGAAGACTATTTCAGCGGTGAGAATACTCCCTAGAGTAGATGGTCTCGTGACTTGGATACTTTCAACTCACCAGTTTTGGATTTGGGTTAATATTGTTGATGTGGGCCCCCTTCAGCTGTTGGGAGTGATACAGATAGCTTTCCCTCCAGCTGTATTGACATTTAAGGCACCGGTCATCATGTATAGATTTGCATCCATTTGCCCAAGTGAGGCCAAGTCCTTCAAAAAGTTGAGTGGTACCAGAGCGATGCTTTGTCCCATACACGGTATGGAATCAGAAACATGTCAGTGCAGGGTCAGAGAGAGAGAGTTTGCCCTCTGTTATTGGTCTGCTATTCACGGGGGGAGAGTCCAGCATCTGGAGACAGCTGTTCTACTTTGCACCGCTCTTTTAGTGACTCTGGTAGGACTTAGCAGCTGCAAAGTGCATATAATACCCAAGGTTTTGTTTAATCTTCCCCTATCTTCTTCTGTGGTTCCTCCAGCTCATCTTGACATGAACCTGCACTGGAGACCACTGCAGAGGCAGATCAGACCCAGTTCTGTAGGTGGCTGTGGGCTCCCCTGTAGCGGGGTGCCTACCCCGCTGTTCCTTTGTGCCAAGGTCTTTGGGCAACACTGGATACGCGTTTTGGAGTTGAGCAGTTAAAAGTGCCTGGGACCATCACTTAGCATTGTGATTTGGTGCGAGAGCTTTGTAAAGGCTTGTGGCCTAGCGAAGATTGAAGAATGTCATTTGGTTTTATTTTTGAACTAAAGGTTAGGGTCACCCTAATTCTTTTTCCACAGAGCTTCCAATGTTACTCTGGCAAGGGTCCAGACTCCTATTAGAGTTATAAAAAAGTTCATGTGTGTGCTAGTCAGTTGAGAATGGAGGGCCATCTCGGCCGTAACAATGGGAAAACTCTTCCCTAAAAACGTTAACGTGGGGTCACGTTACAATTGTTATAATTAAAAATGGACAAAATATGGGGTTGTTTAGCCAGCAGCAGCCATAAAAATCTGAAAGCAGGCCCTAACCTCCATGCAGTACAAAGACCCATGTAAATAATGCCAGTAATGACAAATGGAAATCTCTACGTACTGCAATCACATAAAAGTTGTTGCTTCTTCTCATAGAGTGTTGCTTCACTTACTGTGGATTTTATCAGAGTTTTGTTGAGTGAAGCAGAAATTAAACTAAATATGCTGTCCCAGAAGCCATTTACAATGACTGAATTTAGAGGCAGTAGACTATACCAAGACTGATCATGAATTGTATTTCAAAACATGTTCGCCCCTCCATTTTGGTTGTGAATACCCTTGTGTCTCTTCGTGACCTCAGCAGAGACAAGGGATAAAGTTAAAGAGTGTAGTCCAGTTCAGATTTATTAGTTTGGTTCCCACATCGCTCATAATACAATAGGGCCCTCTTTCCAAATGGTTTGGTGGGCAAAAGGTTAGTCACGAGGGCCTAATCCAATTCCTGGTAAGTTCGTTGATGTCTGAATTTGAATTGGACCTTGTTTCATGCAGCTTGCTTCATTATGTGAAGTTCCCTGCTTATGTTAACAGGAAACGTGGCCAATATTCATGCCCATCCCTATCAGTAAGGTAGAACGAAAATAGCATATTCTTATCTTTTTCCCAGCATAAGTTTTTCCTTTCACTTCCAAGCTTAAAAAGACTCATTTCTATAAGGGAAGCAGACTATAAGGGACAACTTTCATAGAGAGAGCAGCAGGACACCGCCACCCCCTAAGGAGGACTTTGTCATCATTTGTTTTTGGAAATATTGTGGATACAACATTTTGTTCTTTTAAGTCCACACTGGATGTAGTAATCCAAGGCTCCCTGTTGTGGCATAAGCTTGAGAGCATTTATTTGTATTATGATAGTTTCAAGGGGCCCTATTGTTTTAGGCTCACAAAAAAGGCAATTTTTGCTTCAGGGCTTAGGATTTCAGAGTAGCAGACAACAGGAACACAATGCAATGAGACCAGGTAGTCCTAATAATGACAGTGCATTGACCTCTCCTAGTACATATTAATGAAACTTTGAATTCAACAATTACAGAACAGCTTCAAGTTCTCAAACAGGACTGTTACATCCCAGTACACCATGCAAGTAGTCCAGCCAAGGCCCTCAGTAATGTGAATTTAGCATAGCTCCACTGACTTCAGTGAAACAGCATCCCGGAAGCAGAGGTGGATGCTTCCACCTTTCTCAACGATAATAGCATGCCTCCCTTTTTACCCACTGAGGCCATAATTAAAAGCAGAGTAGTCTGTTTCTGAGTGTGAAGATGTACATGCTGCATATTTGAAATGGAGATGGCAACAAGTTTTGAGAGCACCCGGTCATCAGAGGCCAGCGGTATCTGTAGATAATTTAAATGTCTATATTGTAAATTAAAACCAAGGTGCTAAGTTCATACAAAAATACATGTCAATCATGTAAAGCTAAGCTTAACGTGCCAATGGAATGGAAACCAGATTTGTGTGTTTGCTTTTTTGTATCAGATGAACCAAGGTACCAATCCCCTCCATCCCCCCCTCGTATTTTACTACAGGGCTTTTTTGAAAGCAGTTTCTCTTATCATTTGCTTTATTATTGGGAAAATTTTGCTTTGCTAATGTGACCGCCTTCTAGACACAAAAATGATGTTAGTTTGTTGGTAATAATGCCTTTCAGAATAGAACAATGCAAATGACGGAGCTCGACATATTTAAATGCAGATTTCATTGTAGAAAGTCTGGGCTCAATAGGCGGGTTGCATTCTTTGCCTTCTAAATCTGTCTGTTGGCTAAGATGTAAATTAGACTTCTGTGACCCTTGGGATGATTACAGAATTTGTTTCCACAAGAATTAACTAATAGGGGCTTAGCAAAATTCTAGCCTCCCACTCTCATTTCAGACAGATACACGGTGTTCTTCAGCCTACTCTGAACTATTGAGGAGCGTTCCACTGCTATGAAAAAACAATCTTTGCTTTTTTCCCCCCAAAGTAGCAGCAGGACCATATGGATCTATCTCATGCATGCTTTCAGTAGCAATTTGTCTGCAATGCAATTTGTCTGCAATGCATTAGCCCATTGGCAAAGGGGCTAATGATGCAAGATTGGGCCTCAGTTTGCAAAGGAGGGTGCAGGATATTTTACAAAATTAAGACATTTGAACAATCGCTCCTGCAGTGCTGTACACAATGGTCACATAAGCAATCAAAGGGAGAGAAGGGGAACTCCTCTTCCTGCTCCAAAATGCAGTTGAGCTAAGGAAGTCCATATTGTGATGACTTTAACATATAGTTGGGCAGATACAGCTGAAAAGTTTTAATTCTACCCAGCAGTTGTAAGTCACCACTACTTCATATTTATTAAATGTTCAGATATGGAGTTGATCAGATGACTTCACTCGGTTTGGTTTGCAGTGTCTGTATCTAAATTTCCACCCCCCAAAAGATATGTTGGAATTGTCAACATAGTGAATATCGGTCAAAAAAATCTCAGGAAAGAGAAGAAAGAATTCAGCTTTTTGGAGACTCATTATTTTTTTTGCAATGGAATTTGACAATCTTTGGAAAGCCATTCACGAGTGTGCGACACTATCAGATTGCCTAGTGGAATGCAGATAACTACCTGCTACATTCATTAAACCTTCTTCTTCTACAAAAAGTTTCCTCTTTCTAAATTGCTATAATGCTTTCCGCAGAACATCAACTGAAATAGTGTAAATATCTAACTGTAATCAAACGTACTTACCAGGCACTTACCCATGGCATGACATGGAAATAAGCTTCTCTGAAAGTGGAGAAACAGACAATATTGTATTCCAGTAATTTATCAACCCAGCATGTTGAGTAATTATAAGTTGGGCCTTCTCAAAATTAAGATTAAAACAAACATCTCTGGGCTTCTGAGCCTTGCAGCTTCATTCAGGTCCCATTTTCAAGAGTCTACAACACAGGCTAGAAACTCCTTTTTAAAAAATGACAATGAAAACCTAAATGTTATGGCAGCACTCCGGGATCCAAGGCTGTCAAAAAGAAAAACCCAGTTGTTGCCAGATTTATGATGCATTTCTTAGATAAATCAGTCAATATTACAGGACTTTGTACAATGTTCCTTGGGTGAATTTGATACCTTTTATTCAACCAACCCAAATAGTTGGAGAATCGTTATTAAGCAAGCTTTCGGGTTCAAAAACCCTTCATCAGGCTAAGGAAGTTTCAGCAGTTGATGTGTGCTCTTCCATCCAGGACACACCAACTGCTGAAACTTCCTTAGCCTGACAAAGGGTTTTTGAGCCCGAAAGCTTGCTTAATAACTATTCTCCAACCATTTGGGTTGGTCTAATAAAAGATATCAAATTCACCCAAGGAACCTTGTCTGCCTATGTCCTTAGACACCCAAGGAACCTTGTCTGCCTATGTCCTTAGACCAACACGGCTACAACCTAAACCCCAGGACTTTGTAGAAGTATTTGTAATGTGGGAGGAACCAGGAGGTAGATTGTGTGTGGACTAGAAATAGGGTGACCATACAGGACAATGTGAAATCTGGGATACTGCCCCCTCACCCCTCTGGTAAAGGGAGAGGTGGGCACAGGGTGGCACAGTGCAGCTCTGGTATAACTATTAGGGTGGCTAAGGGAGTCAGTGGCCCATTAATGACCCACTGTTCTTTACTTCAGAGGTGTTAACAATCCTCTCCCCTTTTTAATGATCATTCCACTAATCATGCTAGCCTATTTTAGGGCTGTTGGCTTTCCTATTTCACAGCTCATGCTGCTATACTTCACTGCCCTGCACCCCAGATGCTTGATTTAATTTTCATTGGCCGATTGGGACTGGCCTCCAAAAACCAGGCTAAAACAGGATGTATGGTCACCCTAACTATAAAAAGCAGAACTGTGTCTGCTACAGAGTTGGAAACACTTTTTTTCATGTTACCCATATTGTGGATCTATTTCCCAGGCCCTAAAAACAAATAGGATTAGTTAACGTATTACTTACTCCTTCATCCTACTACATTCATGTGAAATACACCCAGAATTTGACCTGTTACCTTTAAGTGAACTACAGCTACTAGAAACTGTGCCTCGCAAGGCTTTACTGCACAAAGGCCAGTGCCTCACAAGCATCAGCAGAACCCACATCTACCTGTAACTTTATGATGTGCTGATATAATGCTGTTAACTTGCAAAATAGATCAGCCTATTATTCTGCACCTGCCTAGGACGGCCAGTACAATATACAAGGCAAATGCCTACCTTTGAATGTGACACATATTCAGAAAGGTTACTACAAAATTTTGCTTCCAAATGAGATTTCTTTTTCCCTTCCTGAATGAGGTCAGTCTCTGAACTGTCACTCCAGTAATAACCTTGATAAAACACATTACATGGTAGTGACCAGAATTAGTAACTATAGATTAAGGACAGCAAATGCTTCAGTTTTACAAGTGCCTCTGGCTGAAGAACCAGAGTCATGTTTTCAGACAAAAGCCGGGACCTTACATGGCCCTGCTTTCATGGAGACACCATCACAGGTGTGCCCTGAGAGTGCCCTGTCGTTCGCTTTCCAGTGTCTAAGTCAGCCGTGGTTGTCCTTGTTGCCTGTGACCCTGTCTGCAGAACTTCAGGGGTCACTCCTCTCCCAACCCGCAGTTAAAAGTCACATCCCAACTTGCAGAACTTTGTGCCTGGTTTAAGACTTTCGTCTGGGGTCCAGCCTAGGAAAATTATGTGGTGTCTCTCCCTTGCCATTTGCTTCTTCCGCTTGCTGTCTGTCTGCTTCCCCCTACCTTGTCTGTCTGTGTGTCTGTCTACGTTGTGCTTTCTAGCACTTCCTTGAACCTGTTCCAATATGCCCTTTTATCCATCCCTGGTTGCAGGCTTTAATTTATAGCTACTCTTTCAAACTGGCTGCTTGGTCACAACTGGAAGAGGTAAGAAAGTCCTTAATTATCCTTTGGGGGCTCCTGTGACGGTGCATCATTTATAATAAGTTTCTTAAGACTTGATCCTTAAGCAAGTAAATCAGATATTTTAGGTCCTGGTCCTACTAACTGACTTCAGTGTGGCTGTGTGTAGGATTGGGGACCTAGTAGTAATCTGTGTGATGAGCAGAGATGATCAATTGATTATATGAATGACATTTACATTCATAGGGCACGTCCCAATGAGTACAGGGGTGTAGGCTGTAGCCATTTTGGGCTGAGGGCATAGGCAGACAACGTTCTTTGGGTGAATCTGGTATCTTTTATTAGACCAACTTAAATAGCTGGGGGGGGGGAAAATTAAATAAGCTTTCAGGTTTAAAAACCCTTCGTCAAGCTAAGGAAGTTTCTGCAGTTGGTGTGTGCTCTTCCTGGATGGAAGAGTATTGAAGTATTGAAAAGTATTGAAGGCAGAGGCTGTGCTGGTATTCATGCAAGACAGGCAGTCAGTGAAGATGTAAATTGAGGAGTCAATGGGTGAGATGGGCTCGGTGGTGGGGAGAAGGGGGATGAATAGTGGAGAGGTACCTGGGGAGTCAGATGTCAGGCAGGTTATAATGTGTCATGAATCCAATGTCTATATTTAGTCCATGATTTTCAGTATCCAGGAGGCTGATGAAGTGTTCATTGGCTCATCTTTGAGAAGTGTTTTGTAAATTCCCTTTGAGCATCAGGACTGAGAGATTGGAGAGAGAGTGGTTTCTTGTGAGAAATGTGCCCCCGCCGGTAATTGGGTATTCATGGATTTCCGGAGTGCATTCGTTCTGGTGCGCAGCTGTTGTTCAGTCTCTCCTGCGACTTTTCCATCAGGGCTTTTGGTGCATTGGATGAGATGCATCACATTTCTGGAGGTGCAGCTGTAAGATCCGGGAATGCTGATGGCTCTGTTGTGGCGTATAGTAATTGTAGGGATGGTGGAGATGTGTTGGCAGGTTTTGCATGTCATGTCATGGCATGGTCAATGAGTACGCACCTGCAGGGGTGTGTGTTTCCCACGTGGCAAATAGCAGTGGCACATATTTGTGTTGCTGCTGTTTGTCCCGGGGCACACCACTGCAGGCGTGCTCCGGTGAGTGACAAATTTTCCCAAGTGGGGTAGGGGATACTAGGGCCAGCATCTGCACTGGGCCCAACAGCCTTACCTGGAGTCCTGGGAGCCTCCCAGGGTGGCTGCAGTACCGAGCCGGCCGCTTGAAGTCTGGGCGATAGCCGGAGTGTGGCTCTGGCCAGCCAGGCTCTGTTTCTGCCGTGTGCACCACACCGCCTTTTTCAGTGGTGGCTTGTTGTTGTTTTTTTTCCACTCACTGGGATCTCCCAGTGCCAAAAAAACCCTGCTGCACTGCAAATTAGCAGCGCGGTGAACGGGTACACGTGTACCACATGTGGTTACAGCACCTTAAACAGGTTTGAGTTGCCACAAGTTGCACATGTGTGCTCGTCGGGATGCACCCACAATGTCTGTCTGGTTTATAAACTACATGGAGCACTTATGTAATCCTACTGGAGCACACAGATATGAAGCAAAATCTTTTTTCTTTTTTTTTGAATTGGGTTTTCTGGCAGAATCTGGAGGGGGAGGCTCAGTGTGAAACTGGCTCTGTAACAACTATAGCTTCTGCATTGATTACCAGAAGGTGCTGAGCTTGGTTCATCACTCAGACAAACAGAGTTTGTAAGGCTCTGTGTGACACCCGTGAATGCAGCTCCAGGCTTTGCTATGTAATGGAGCATGATGCTGAAAAACAGTTGTATCTGGTTTCTGGATGTTGCTGTGAAGCTGTTATTGGTAAACACAGGAGAAGAAAATTATTTTTGTAACAGTGCATCTAATGAACACATTAAGGGGTATGACTTGTTGAAATGCTGTGTGTGTGTGTATGTGTGTCTGTGTACCCACATACTGGATGTGACTCTAGCTTGGTACTATTTTCCAATTAACGTATTACTTTACTACGCATTCTGTTGCATTTGTGATTAGTTTTCATAGCCAGAGAATATGACTTTCATAACAGGATGGATTTTCTCCTTATCCAGGCACCATCTTTAGCAGAGGCTAGCCAACCAAAGCCCTATGCCACGCACAGAAATGTTTTCTTAAAGTGACTGTTTCACTGAGGGGTAGCTTGCGGTTGCTTTATAGAAATGCGTTGCTCTCCTTCTGAAAATCCTAGGATGGAAGTCAAATCTCCACTTGAGCGAGTCAGGAGACTCCTGGAGATGCAGAAGAGCCTCTAAGTCAGAGAGACCCAAAGCAGCCTCAGTCTCATTGTGTAGAGGGGCCCTACCTAACTCCACAATTAGTTTGGTGTTATACTTATCATGAGAAGGTGGGAGTTTGGGGTTTAGTGCTGGCTCTGAGAGCCTGCAGCAGGTGGGCCCTGTTTCTGTGGAAGGGTAACATATGGTCTGCACCAAGGAAATGCGCTGGAAAGGCCACAGAAAGAACCAATATTGCAGCTAAGGAAAGACATGAAGTCCAACACATTGGGGCCACAACACAGTTGTATGGGGAGTGTCTGGCTTGGGGAGTCCCACTGAGGTTCTGTATCATAGGAAACCTTGGGAGAAATCCCTTGTCATCTATGTTTTCAAACTCACTGATGCTTGCTTGATATCAACACTTAGCCACCTCTTTCAGAGGAGACCTCAGTGATCCACACTGCTGTACAAAGAGACTTCATGCAGTCAAGGTTGTGTTCAGGGTACCGCTGCTGGCACCTTCTGGAGCAGGGGTGGGCAAAATGCGTCCAGAGGCCGGATGCAGCTGGCCAGGCCATTCTATCCAGCCTGCAGGGCCCCTCAAAATTTAGAAAATTAATATTTATCTGCTCTGGGCTGCCTGTCATGCAGCCCTCGATGGCTTGCCAAAACTCAGTAAGTGGCCTTCCACCCAAAATAAACGTCTGCCTCTGCTCTAGAGAGCCAGAAGCACGATCCTTGCACTGAGAAGCCAACCAGACAGAAGCAGGGAACGGGACACCCTTTTGAAACCAAGCGATCCAGCTAACATTTGCTACCAAGGAAATCTTAGCTCAGTTGGATGCAAAGATGAATGTGATTAACCTTCATTGTGGCAATTTTTTCCTCCAATTTTTTATGCTGGTTGAACCAAGTTGTCTGATCATTTTTTTATTTTTTTTTTTTGGCATCCAGTGCTTTGAGAGAGAGAATCGCTCTACAATACTGAGTTGTGAGTTCCTCAACAAGGAACAAGGGTTGGTCCCGCTTTTCTTTCTCTCTCTCTCTCCTTCCAGGCCTCTGCAGCATGTACCCATAAGGCGCTGTGACTAATAACGCTCCTATCCAGCTGTGCAAGGCTACGACATGAGGGGAGTAAATTCCTTCCATGAAAGTGAAATGTTTCCATAGGGTGAGAGCACACGAGTTTCCCATGCCTAGACTTCTCAGTAGATGGTACTGTAAAGTCTATCAGTTCAGAAGAGAGTCCGAAGTATAAACTTTACTCTATAATTCTGGAATGCAGCCGCTCAGTTTCCATCCAAATTATTATTTTTTTTTTTATCTAGCACCTCCTTTCCTTTGCTTGTGGTAGCCAAAACAGGTGATGTGATACATTTTATTGCTGCAGTTAAAGACTGAAATACCAGGGCTTTCAGGCCGTATGCACAACAGGCTTTTTTTTCTGGAGAAGCAGAATCTGTGTGAGCTGGAAGGATTACACGGTGTATGCATGTGTCGTGCTGCATCTTTTTCCAGCTACAAGTAGGGCTATGTTTGAAATCGTTGGGTCCTTCTTCTGATTTATTTGAGCCCATATGAAAATCGGAGGTGTATTTCAACTACAGCCTTGTTTATATAAATCAGCTAGGTCCCAGTTCATAAAAGTGCTTAAACACATGTATTCCGGGCACTTCAATGCCTTTAAATGGGGTTTAGTATGTGCTTAAACTTAAGGACATGCTCAAGTGCTCTCCTGAATAAAGATACTGTCCCAAATCCGGAAGTGTGCGCACAAACAGGGTTTTTGACTTGTGTGTCTTAATAAACAGAAATTCTGCCCTCTGTTATAACGTATAATAGCATGCTCAAATCAGGGTGGTTGGCCTTGGATGCTGTGCGTCTCTTCCCCTTGCTGGGTTTTGGGCAGCAGTTGCTTGCTGTCTACTGCCAGATGCTCCACAAACACAGAACAAAAGATAGTTGTGGTCTTTGAGCCCGCAGCTGCTATGCAAGGTGAAGTAGGCTGTTTGGTAGAAGTAATTACAAGAGTCTGTAAATAACTGAGTTTAAAGAGAGAGACTGGCTGCAGATGATAGGTTTCCAGCAAAGAAATAGTACATACAGTATGCTGGGTTTTGATGCTTTATCATCTTTATTAGCGAGGGTGGCCCTCGCAGATGGGGCACTTTCAAATTCATTTGTGCTGATCACGTTTGCGTTTCACCGCTGAGCTGTTCATTGCGGGTCAAAGCAGACTGCCTCTGTCTACTGACTGTGTAGAGGAATGGGCTCCTACAGTTGTCATAGGAGTTTCAGTAGGTGAGTAACAGATTTAAAACTTTATTAGTGAATGTTAAAAATCCTAGTGATTTACATGGCTTTGTAGGAATTAAAGAGGATGTAGGACCCGGTGCATAGTTGGTATATGCTGCCGCAGCCTTAGTCGTGAAGCCTGCATTATCGTAAGGGGCGTAAGTGGTTAGATGGTGCGATGCAGTCGCATGATGGGAACAGAGGTAAGACCCTGCACGTAGTAACCACATTGGTGCAGAGTTGTAGGGTGGCTAGATATTCTGAGACGGTGGCTTTAGCACGTGCCGTGCTACATGAAGCCTAGCTAATGTTCAGAAGTAAGTTGGCACATTCAGATCTCAGGAGGCCCAAGCTGTTGGCATCCATAGTTACCATTGTTCCTTATTATATGTAATATTATTTGTATCCCTTGTCTTTACCCCTGCCCATTTGTTTGTCTCTACATTTTTGGTTGTAAGCCTCTTGCAGCTGAGACTGTCTCAAGCCCTGTAAATGCGGCGCCTGACACAAAGTGGGGAGAAGTGACTGACCTATCTGGTGCCTCTTGGTTCTGCAGCTGCAGGACCAATAATACTTGTGATCGTGGTGTTTATGAAATAATTCATGACGAGAAGAAAGGAGGGAAGGTTGTTTTGACTTTAACCATCAAACCTTGTTGGGCTTGAGAAAAATCTGATGCCAGAGATACTTGGATCCAATTCCTCCCTCTTTCTGACTGACCTTGGACAAATCACTTAAACCCTCTTCAGGCCTCCATTCCCCATCTGTAGAACAGGATAGTAACCTGCCCTTTGCCTGTCTTGTATATTTGGAGAGTAAGACGTTCGGGGCATAAGCTGTGTTGTTTGTACAACCTCCTAGCAGTCTCGGCTGAGCCCAGCTGGGGCTGCTAAGTGCTGTTTGCAAGACAAACAATAAAAATTGTAGAATCTGGCAATATTTCACTGCCAGCGTTTTAGGTCAGTCTCCAGCTGCTCTGATATATTATAATTAAGATGCATCAATATTATGCTTTGAATGCATTCATATACCTCTGTTGTTTGCAACTGCATGCTAATTGTGTTGTCCTCATTTACGGAACATTTAATTATAGGTGATGTCTGGAGAAGCCTATTAGGGAAGCTGCTCTGTGTATGGCAACATGGACATGGAGGGCTATCCTGCAGCACCTGGAAAGAAGCATGAGAAAGTTCTGTGTGCACACAGGATGCATGAAATGATCTTGATAGAGCCATAATGTTCAGTGGCTCATAGGAGCTATTAGCACTGTGGAGCACAGCGGGCAGGTGCATTGGAAAGGGTGAGGGATTCTTTCCCCGCCCAGCCTGTCTGTTCCCAGGTGGAAAATGATGGTTACACATCCCTGCCAGCTTATGCTTGGAGCCTGGTGACGGTAGCCTAGAGGAGGCACATTCATGCCCCACACTGTCAACGGCTGTCACTTTAGTGTGTGTGGGACCATAAGCAGAGTAGGTGAGGAAAGCATTGGCTACAAGATAGGAAAGAATCGCCAGAGAACGTGCTTTGTCCATGGGATCTCCCGCATGAAGTTCAGTCCGTGTCTGCCTGGGTTGGTATTTCTTTCTGCAGGTTTAGCAACACAGCTGCTCCTCCATCCCTGCCTGTCTCCAAAAGAGTCCCCTACCTATAATGAGGCTTATTCTGAAGAAAGGAAGAGGGGCCCGTGGGCCTCCTGCCACCGATGTCTGCATCCTTTCCTGTCTCCCTGGCCTTGAAGGTGTCAGTAATTGTCCTGGAATTAGGTCAGCAGCGTGCAGAAGATTTTGCATCCAGATACAGGCTGTGTAATGGTGTAGGGCATTGCACACTTGGTAACACTGGAAGACTGGAAACTAAAATATGTGTGTAGCACGACAGGCAACCAATAGGAGAGTATTAGAAGCTATGCACTGAAGTGTTCTCTACAAAGCTGCTATCGTATATGTACCAAAACCTAAAACTCTTGGTTCCAAAATGATATCTTTTAGTAGCCCAACTTATTAGTTTTATTAGACCAATTTTATTCGTTGGGCTACTAAAAGGTATCATTTTGGAACCAAGAGTTCTAGTTTGTTGTGTGTTTTCTTGTCTCAGACCAACACGGCTACCAAGTACATTCCTCAATCGTATGTATTGCTCTCCATACCTTTCTAATACCAGTGTACAGCGACCCAATCAGGATCACGAGCTAGTCGTCAGGAACTGAACAAGGGGCTATGAAGATGCAGTACTCCCTGCTCCAAAGAATTTACAATCTAAGGGCCTTGTTACACGGTAATTTTGGGTGGCTCCTGGAGCTCTTAACCCCTGGATTGTCCACACGTTAATACCTTAAAGCAGTTTTAAGCACTCATTATGCGGCTCAAAGTTACGCTGCTCCAGGGCAGGATTCCCTCTGATCCGCAGGACCCAGCTCCTCTTCCATTAAGGTGCAGCCACTCCCCACAGCTGTGCCGCCCAAGTTGAAGTCCTCCAGTATCCCAAGATCTCTCTGAGATAACTGAATTCAGCTATGGTACCTACAAATAAAGATGGCAAAAGCCAAACAGCAGGGTCCAAAGAACTGAAGATGAGGCTGACACCCAAGTTTTAATTTTCTTTCCTCCATGGCTATAGATAACCTTGAGCAACTCACACTCAGTTCATGCCTCAGTTTCCTATTTGTAAAAAATTCCCATGTTATCTGGATTAGAGTTTGCAACAGTGTTTTAAACAAATTAAAAAAAATAATTTCAAGCAAAACTGCTCTGTTTTGTTGAAAATGCTACAGAATTTAACTAATTCCGCTTTTAAAAATGCCATTTTTTCCCTTTAGAACATTTCCTTTCTAATAGGACATGTTATATATTTATAATGCCATCGATTAACTCTAGTTTAAAAGCACCAGTTTAGCAAAAAGAATCTTTGGCAATTACCATACATCTGCCATTGCAGCTGTCTTTTTTTTTATTAGCAAATCAATGGCATTTAGTGCTTTACGCTGACTCTCTTCTATTCTCTACAGTTAATAAAGCTGCATCCAAGATTAAAGAACTGTCTGGATGCACTGCCTATGCCATTGCCCTTCTGAGAGATGGGAGAAGCCAGGAGATACAAGAGGGTTTGCATCTTGCTGCCTTATGCCAAGTAAAAACAAAGTACAGCATCTATCAAGGATGCAGAGTCCCTGCCCTCAACATGCTACTCATGGCACTTGGATGATACATGATAGAGAAAGGGGGGTGTCATCCAGGCCTCCCCTTCCCTGCCTCTTATTCTCTGGTTGCAACTTGCCTTCTATTTCACACTTTTGCTCTGTGAACTGATAAACGGCTCTGCAATGTTAAGGAACCATAGGACCGGTGTCCTTTGGCCTGTGTCTTTGTGCATGTCTGTGTGTCTCTCTTAGTCCTTCCCCTCTGCTGACTGGGGTACAACCAATGGGCGTGTATGGAGCGAAAGGCTATATGAGTAGACCGCTCTGATGGACTGACTCTGCAGGGTTTTGGTCTCATTTTACATTCATCCTACAAAACTTCCTGTGTCCAGCTGTTTATCTAAGATGGGAGGACATATAACACATATATTGTCAAAGCCTGCTGCACTATGAACTGAGCCCAGAGCACTGCATTGTTTTGTGGCCTATCTAATAAATGCAAAGGGTTGCAATATTTATGGATTGGATTTTATGATTTCTGTAGTAAAATAATTAGACACTTTGAATAGTAAGTTGGTCTCTTCACTGATATGATGACGAAGAAAGACCCTAGAAAGCAGTGACGTTAAAGGCTCGAGTCTGTGGGAACCTGGACCACCCATAGGAGCCAAAGGATTTCAGACTATCCTTTATATGAAAGATTTCTACTAAAATCCCAAGTTCAATTCCTGATGATACTTTTGAAGGCTGTATGGGAATGGATCCACGGCTGGTTCTATAGATTGGCTCACGTTTGGTTCTGTGGGGTTACTTAATGAACTTGCTATCAAGATTAGCAAGTTTTTGGAGGATTAAGGCACCTCAGTCTATAGTCAAAGGCACACAAAGAAGTAATGTGACTAGCATCACCTCCTGCCACCTTTAACGCCCAGTCTGAATGACCAAGTACCCATTTACAGCTGGGTTGGCTAGGGGTGGCCCATAGCCAGAACCTGAAGTGGGGCTCGCATTCATGCCTCTGCAGCTATACCGAGACACCCAAGCCCCTCTTGTCCCTTCCTCTAATTACCTCTGCACGCATGAGTATTATGTATTTACACATAATTAGTAAGGGAAGGGATAATGAACTTGATATCAGAACTTTACTGTAATCTGGGAAGTTGATTTTACAGTGTATATAAGCTGTGTATGTCATCGATAGAAAACATTTGTACTCCTTTCCTCCCCTCATCCTCCAAGCTATCTGGCTGAGATCAAGGCTGTTAGGATGAGAGAAAAGCATGCTAAATGCTTTCCCGTCACATTTGCTTTTCTGCTTTTATTTTGCTTTTTTTTATTTTAAAGACGTGGCTATAAGTTTGAACTCTTTGTGCTTTTCTATTTTTATGGGGACTGTGATAATGGAGGGTTTTTTCATCGCTCTTCAGTTAAATATACTGTCACCTGACATGTAGACTTTAATCTTAAGTCCTTTGTGCATGTTCTATCTTGTGATTCAAACATCAGTACAAATTAAAAAAAGAAATTCTACTTGCAATGAAAAAATAATTAAAGGACGTGATGCTGAATTTTTGCTCCTTGATTAGGCTGTTTCCAACACAGGAAGAAGCTATAAGAAAACAACATCAGGGCAGTAATGAAATATCACCCAGCTGTAAATACGTCTGAATCTTAGCAACATGGCAACTCCCTTTACTTTTAAGGCCTTCAGGAACATCTGTTTGTGTGAAAGTGATCTCAGCTTGGACTTCCTTGGAAGAGGGAGAAAGCACTTTACTACCGGCAATGCAGGAAGGTCATGCTCTTCTCTGGGTTTCTAAGGATGCTGTTAGGAGCATCCTTTCTCAGAAAAATGTCAAGCTAGGGGAAATGTCCAGCTCAGTTTAATTTCCAGTGATTTGTGCAGTAGAGGCATCTCCCTCTTCATCTTCCAGTCGCTTGGTGAAATCAAAGGAAATCTCAAGAGCGGAACAATTTAGAGTTATGGAGTAACACAAATCAAAGCAAAAATGTTGACCCATCAAACTCATTAGAAGCTTTGAACTTCATTAGACAAGGAAATCAACCTATACAGCCCAGAGGTTTTGAGAAAGACAACATTTGCTATCTTAATATTTAAAATCCTCTCACTCAGGCTTCGGTTTAAAGGTCTAATGGTTCCTTTTGGTCTTTTTTGCTCTTGCGGTATTGTAGGCGTCAGCAGACTTACTTTGAAACTACTTTGATGAAAGCAAGAAAAGATTTTTTGGTGTTGTCAAATGTAGGTCGTGATGAAAAGATCTTGAAGACTAGATTAGTTATTAAGCCAGGGCTGGGCAATTATTTGGGCTGGAGGGTCGCTTAACAGGTTTTGGTGAGCTGCCCTGGGCCAAGGTGGGGGGGACGTGATTAAGGGAGATGCCAATTGATCTCAACTGGCCTGTTCCCCCCGTATCCATCCAGACTCCTTTGCCCCCCTGCATCCATCCCTCCCACACCCCACCACCCAGCTACTGTTGGCGCTGAGCAGTTTTGGCACCACAGCCGCTGGCAGCTGGGTACAATGGGATAGGGTACGATGCAGTGTGCTGAGTAGCGCCTGCCCCTTGCGATGAGCCGCTGCTGCCGTGCCGCACTAGAAAAGTCGGGGAAGCTGTCCCAGGCCGAGCTCCCCCTGCAGCCAGCACGGACTTGCCTCCTAGCGGCACTGCCGTGGCAGCAGCATAGCATGGCAGGTGGGCAAGTAGGACGGCTACTCCTCGGTGCACTGCATCGCACCCTGTCCCACGTGGGCCCGGCTACCAACGGCCACGGTGCCAGGACTTCACAGCCACAGCACCGACAGGAAGCCAGACGAGGGGCAATAGGTATGGTGTGGGGAAGGAGAGTCTGTGTGCAGCCCGGCCTGGCCCGGCTCAGCCCCAGCTGTGGCATAGTAGAGGGGCGACGGGCACAGCCTGGCTCCCAGCAGCAGCCAGCGGACCACATAGGATCAATTATCAGGCTGGATACAGCCCACAGGCTGCATTTTGCATTTTACCCCTGTATTAACCTGATCTTTTGGGGAGTATGTTTCATGAGATTGTGGTTCTGCTAGGCTTTCTTGCACTGAATAGCATCTTCCCACTCTGATTCCAATGGGACTTCACACAGAATAAGGTACTATTTAATCTAATTATTAGCAGCAGAATCCAGCCTTGAAATAGTCCTTCCTTCCCTTTCCCTGGCTTCATAGTATAGTCATTCCTGATTTATACCAGCAACACGAGGGGCTGGGGAGGGGAGGCTCTCCACCTTCTGGCTAGCTTCTTCCTTTCTTTATTATTTACATAATGGACTGGTTTGGAAGGCTTTCTGGTGTTTAAATGAGTAATACTACTTTATGGAAGCAGATTTGTTCTGTGTGCAAATGAGGGATGTGAGAAGAATGATGATCCTATTCATTTGCTATCTTTGATGAATGGTAAAATATTTTAAAACATTCCCTATTAATGTCACTTATCATTTGAGAGTAATTGAGAGCAAATGGCTGTTGAAAAGCTGCTGCGCTTATGGAACACAGGCCTCATAGTTTTCATGGTGCTCCATGGACGGTGAGTGACACTCTCGGTGCTTACCCCCTGTTCAAACACAGGTTAGCACGGGACTTCAGTTAGCCTGATAAGTCATCCTGTCCCTGTGAATGATGGCGCAGCTGTCTTAATTACAGCATGGACCAGTTTCCGGGCCTGATCTTTTTCTTTTTAAAAAACCTTCTGCAAAGCAACAAGGAAGGCCAGATGTTCAAAAGGGCTTAGCATTTAACATGCACTCAATATGCTGGGCTTTTTCCAGCATCTGGCCTTAGTTATGGGTGCTGAGCTCCTAAGAAAATCTGGCTGACTTTAATTGTAACTGGATTTTGTTTCCTCACTTCCGATGCGGTCATACCTAGAGACCTAGTGAATTTGCGGTTTTGCAATTTTTTTGCGGAAACCGCAAATTCTGTTGTTCTCAGTGGAAAAGTTCGGGGACTGCAAAAAGATGCAAAATCGGCAGCGAGGGGGCGGGGATCGAGATGCAAAAACAGAAAAGGGTGGGTAGCCCTGGTGTCCTGAACAAGGGGGAGGGAGAGCAAGGGGGAAGATTTTTCATGGCAGAGTGCGGCAGGTCCCCTCCCGTGCTTCTGATTGGCTGAGGTGTCCCAAATGTCATGCCCCTCCTTGGAGATGTCCATCTGTCCATCTCTATGGAGGCAAGGGGACTTCCAGGGTCTCTTGGAGGCCGCCATGTATCCTTATGAAAACTGTGCATGATGCCGCACTCAAGCCTCAAAATCAGGGGGCAGCCACCCCAAATTGGGTAGGACCCTGGTCGTACCTGCTCAGTGGCCTCCTGTTCAAGTGAGGCAATTGTTTTAGCATCATTGGACAACTCGGAGTTGGATTCAAAGCTCATGGAACTCGATGGGAGTTTTTCCAGTTGACTACGCTGCTCTGAATCAAGCCTGGTGCTTGTCTCATCCCCTGCATCACGTAGGCTCAGCAGTTTATAGGCTCAAGGGGGCTAACCCGAATGATCCCTGAGTGTATTTCTCAGCCAGTCACTACAGCAGTGATGCTGTCAACACCGGTATCTGGCATACAAAGTACTCTACTTTTACAGCTCCCTGTGCCCTTGTCACATTCAATAAAGTGACCTTCACTAAGGAGCTTCTGACATTCCCAGCCATCCAGCTCTTCATAGGATCTGATTCTTGTGGTCTTGTCACTAGCTTCAGGGTTGATCCTGGCTTAAAAAGCAAACTGCATTGAAAGTAAAAGCCAAACCCGTGACAGTATGAACGGACTGAGCGAGCAGACTGTGATGATACTTGTCTCTAATGCCACTTGATCTTTGTCACTGTTGATTTTAGAAAGCTCATCACAGGGAGGGAGGGAGGAGAGATGAGAGAAAAAATATCTTTCTGCTTAAACAGTGGACTGGGACTCAAGAGATTTGGGTTAAATTTTTGGCATTGCCACAGGCTCTGCGTATGACCTGGAGTAAGTCACGTAAGCCTTCACCACTGTTTCCTCCCACTAAATAGGCAGAGAAGAGCAAACACTCATCACCCCCCACAAAGCTCTTGCTCCTCCAAGCCAAATACAAGAGCTCAGAGCTCTTACTTTTCCACAGATTTGCTGTTTGGCCAGAGACATGAATTCAACTCCCCATCTGTCAGCGCACAAACAGCTGGAGATACCAAAGGTAATACCCTCTCTTGTCCCTTCCAGGAGCTCTCCTAGGGCCATGATGCCAGTGCAAAGATGTAGCTTCCTAGTCCTACCGTGACTACAGCTATTTACATGAAAGAAAGCAAAACACAAAGGGCAGAACCAGTTCAGCCCCATGTGAAATGCCAGGATTGCTAACTGTTTTAAGAGACCATGTCGTTCGGACAATTGGAGATGGGGAGGGAGAGCACTGTTTTCATAGCAACAGCCTCAAGGGCCAGCAGCACTGGAGGGTTTTTTTAGCATACAAATTTAAGGCATGATCCTTGAAAGTAATTGCTTCCAGCCCAGTGCTGAAGAGTTTCGCTGACTCCCAGAGGAGGTTGTCTTTGGGTGCGATGAGCAGGATTTAGCCTTGTTGGCTTACAAAGTTCCATGCAGCGCCTGACAATGCATGAGAAATAAATGGCTTTTCTGTGAACTTTTTCTGTATTGCTCACTTCACAGGACTCCAGGTCAGGCCAGTTTGCCCGGGTAGTTTGCAGTTTCCCAGGCAATCATCTCTACCTTCTGACAGCCTAGCAGATCATCTCTGATATGGCTGCAGACAGGGGGGTGAGCCAAAGCTCATCACAATTCAGAAGGACACCCTTTGATTTCAATGCTCCTTGGATCAGGCCTGAGCATAGTATCATTTTTTACCTCTGGACCTTGATAGCTTTTCCTTTCTTTGGGATTGTTTTTTTTTTTCCTTGCATGGTCCTAGGAGGGGATTCTTTGCCTGGCAGAGTTATAAAAATCCCAAGCCATGAGACCTACACCACATTTCTGGAAGGCTGTTTTTAATGGTGGCATCTACTGGACTGGAAAGATTGGGCCAGATCCGTAGCTCACACCAAACAACATAGCTCTTGAGGTCGTTGGAGCTATACTGAGGACTTGGCCTCTGCTATCAGCCAGCATCCTTCTTCATTGTATTATTCTTCCTCCTTTTAAGGAATCTGAATAGAGAGATTCCTCTGGAGCCTAGGGCAATACCTTTCTACAATAGGTCTCCGAGTGCGTGAGGAACAGAGCCAGCTTTCTCCTAATACAGAGATCATCATTGCTTTGACATTACTGGCACTTCTGCCAACCCCAGTCTGAAGGACTTGGCCCTTAGCGCCAGCTTTCCAGTCAGCAGCTCCCAATATGGTGTCCACTGGAGTTTACTGTATTTACTTTTTTAAAATGGCCTAAAGTGAGCTATTTTTTTCCACTCAAATCAGGATTCATAGATACTGTATAAAAGGTGCATTTATTGAAAATGATGCATGAAGAATCTGCCTCTTTTACCTTGAAACGGAGAACACGCTGTGCTGAAGTTGCAATTTAAAATATAAATCTAAGAAAACTTTAAAGGCATTTATTATTCAGTTTCTAAAACATTAATTTCTCTGTATAGATGGCAGACCAATATCCTTTGCTTGCAATTTGTTTTAGCAAAATACCAGCATTTAATTATTGGTTTGGTGTGGGACCACATCTGACCATCATCTGTACTAAGCCTGGTCCTGTGGGGGAATAGCCAGTCATTTATAACAGTAATCATGTATTTTGTCTAAAAAAATTAGTAGTTGTAGGGCAATTTGAGTGGCTACATTCCACTGATCAGAACGTAGTGTCAGCTCTGTTGCATTTTGTAAAAGGAAAGTATTGACTTCTGTTTTGTGAGATTTGGAAGCAAGGCTCTTTGACATGTGCAAGCACAAACTTCTTGACAGTTTATCTCCATCTTGATTAGCCCCGAAACCTGTACGGTCAGTCCTACCTTGCATTTTCCGAGCCCTGTTGACCTGCAGGGAGCAATTTTCTAATTTTGGGTCAACAAGAATCTGAAAGTTAGTAACAGGTTAAGAAAGGACTCTTGAATGGCTTTGGAGGCTTCTTTAGTAGATGATAATCTGAATGGAGTGAAGACCTGTCACAAAGGCCCCAGGAAAGATGGAGTACATCCTGTTGTATAGATTTACCAAAGAGCCTAAAAGGTAAGAGGTCTAACCTGCTGGTGCCATATATGAAAAAAGAGTAATAGTTAGCTATGTTAGTCATCTGATGAAGTAGGCTGTCGCCTATGGAGACATGGCTTCCTGATTCAGTTTGTTTCTAAGGTCCTGCCCTGCCCTATCTATGTCATTTAATGAGAGCTAGGCACCTAATTCAGTTAGGCCCACAGTCTTAAAGATCAGAGGGTGCTTAACTCCCTTTGCACTCTAGGAGCCAGGCACCTTTCTGCTTTTAAAAT
>JAGPOW010002173.1:7382339-7397419 GCA_030014935.1 Caiman crocodilus | reverse complement strand
AGGACCTGAGGATGGAGAAGAGTGAGAGAGAGAAACATCCGTGACTGCTTTATAATTGTGTGGCTGTCCACATATAGCGCCAGAGGCAGTGCAGGGTTAGTACCAAGGAAGAGAGAAAGATGTGTCCTTGTCTCACACTCTTAGGTCTTCCGTACAGCCCCTGTCTCAGCCCTGGAATCTTCTCCATTAAACAAAGCCATGAAATATAATGTTATAAAAGCAGCAAATTCTGAGAATTCATCGCCTCCAATTTCTGTAATATTACCAAGTTCGACCTGAACGCTGATTTTATGCTTCCTGTAAACTCACAACCGATTCTGCAAGACTCAAGTTGGGGGCAGTGGGAGGGAATAGGAGGACTGCGTCATGTGAGAGCAAGGCAAGCTGTGAATGCCGTATTGGGGAAGTAGTTAATAAAGCAACACCAAACTGTTCCTAAAGGGATTTGGAAACCAGGTTTTCTGCCTTAACGGCCTCATTTATCACCTTCAAATGGGGATATATTTGCCTGAATTTTCTGAAGACGTGGTAGGAGTTTGTCAGACATTCCTCTGTGGCACTCGCAGGCCGCTCTGCAGTTGCAGGAGGACTCTCCTCCCCAGCACGTCAATGGCTTCCATTGAACACGATGGGAAAAATATCTTCCAAAACTAGACCCAGAATCTCTGATCACATAAGTGGATGCTGTTCCTCTGGTGCTCCTCAAGCTACAGTGACTTATACCAGCAGAAGACCTAATGCATGAAAGACAAATGTAGCACTCAAAATGCAACCACACCCTTCGGAAATCCATTTTGGCTGGAGTTGAAGTTGAAACTGGAGCTGTATTTAAGTAGGAGCAAAGCAAGAGGGAGAGAGAAGAGGGGCAGATGTGGGTGGCGGAGATGCAAAGAATTTATTTCCAGAATTGAACACTGATGGATTAGAGGTGTTAAAAATTCCCTTGAATTCAGAGGGCCAAATTTTGGCAGGAGAACCGCAGAGGGCCTCTGGCCAGACCCTGATCTGGTGCATGTTCTGTGTCTTAAGTTACCTAACAGGATGACCTGACATGCCACGCAGTTGTTTTTCAGCTGCACTTACAGGGTGGGTCTGAGGGAACTTCATCCCTTTCCATAATTTGACAATCATTTTTGGTTGGTCTTATTTTTGCTTCCCCTCTTTGCTTTGCTGTCATTGCAGCTAATCCTTGAGGGCCCATTCCTGCAGTCCTAACTCAGGTAAAATGTCCAGGACTGCAGATCTCAACCTCTGTAATTAATGCTGCCTTTTGAAGATGAACCCAGTAGAGAGGGTCCCTGACCCTCTAAATAACTTTGATCATTCATTGCTGTGAGCTTACATAAGGTCTGTGGTCTTTTCTGTGTCCTCTGTGTATCAGTGTCCGATGT
This sequence comes from Caiman crocodilus, assembly GCA_030014935.1. Lineage (NCBI taxonomy): Eukaryota > Metazoa > Chordata > Crocodylia > Alligatoridae > Caiman > Caiman crocodilus. The sequence goes on along the minus strand of JAGPOW010002173.1, from coordinate 7,396,028 downwards.
CCACAAAGGATATAGTTTTCTAAAGACTGAAATGGCTTCTGAGTGGCATAGTTACTTGGGAGCCTACATCTTTTGGACTCCAAGGAACAAATTCAATAGAAACTGGAATGTTAGCATTGCTGGGACTGTTGCTGATAAATGAAGAGAGAGCATTTCTTACGTAGGATAGACCTCCCTAAAAGTGACATGGTGGAGGAGTATCATTTCCTTTAATGATACTAGGAATAAATACAAGTCATAACTATAACTGAAAATGACCCAGGCCCTGGGAAATGAAAACCCATTTCTTTGACAAGGAGTTTATGAAAGGTACGGTCGCTGACAAATAGGGGAGCGCCGTGCATGCCACACAGAGGTTAAACTAACCTTGCTTCACTTCCCTCTGCCTGATTGTGTCATTCCCCTTGATTCTGTGATCTCATTCCTGTTCCCACCATATTTAAACTACAGGATCTTGCAAATTTGTTGCCTTATTAGGAACGAAATTACTTCCTTCATTTTTTCTGGTAAATAAGAGGTTGTGCCCACGATCTTCCTGTTCTGGGTCTTCATTTGTATGCCAGAATGATACCAGCTGACACACTGATCCTTACTGGGCCCGCTAGTACCTCTTGCCGGTAGTGTTGCTATTCTTGCCCTCCCATCTTAAGCGGTATGGCTGGCCCTCCGTATCTGCCTGCTGGTATCCAGGATATGACCAGTATGGTAGCTGCTTTCCTTATCTAGGTTCATTGGCTAGCGCCTCTTTTGCGTCCATAATGGAGGATATTTTGTTTGCTTTTGCTCAGTCATGTGGGATCTTTACAATTGCAAGTGTTTAGACATTCACTCTTAGTGGTGCTTTGTTTCAATTGCTTCACTCTCTGAAAATATCCAGCTTGCCTACTACTTCCACTAGACAGCTATGCTGTCGTGCTGCATAGCTAACCTGCGGGCTTGTGGAGGTTAGCAACCAAGCATTCTTTTCTCCATGTGCTTTATTGTTCCGGCTGTTCATTTTCATGCAGAATATGCCTGGAAGACAACCCAGCCCTCAGGAACTTCTTACTATTCTTTTAACATGGCCTTGTCTGCTTGGGTTAGGTTTCTTTCAGCATGTTCAGTTTTTGTGTGCACTGATTGTGAGATTCATTTGTAGTGGGTTTAGGGTCACCATCATCTTTAGGCAGTCACTTGCTTTGGTTGAAAGCAGCTTACTTATACTACCTGAAGTTTGAACCTGTATACATTACTTTTGGCCTTTTTCTTGTAATGTGCAGAGTGCTAATAGTATTACAATGGCATCGTCCTAAAGCTTCATTTAACTTTGTTTGGCTGCAGCTTCTTCTCTTGGTAATGCTGAGGGAGTCTTTGTAGCTTAGCACAGGGGTTATCAACTGGGAGTACTTGGAAAGGGGCTAGGGGGTATGTGTGGGCAGGCAGGGATGGAGTGCTGCCACCCACCACCCCGTGCTGCCACCTTCCAGGAGCAGGGCTGGCGGGGTGGAGGGGCAGAGGGAGTGAGGGTAGCTGTTCGATGAGCCGGATGTGAGGGGGAGGCTTACACGTGGCCACCACCACCATCCACCACCCCATGCTGCTGCTGCATGCAAGCCCCTCCCCACTCCATGTCCAGCTGCCGCCACCCCGGGGGACCAATTTAAAAGTCTGAATTGATTCAAAGCTCTCCAAATTTTTGGAAAAGATTCGGAGAGCTTCGATGATTCGGGCAGTCCCCGGTGGCTGCAGCAGGGAGCTGGAGCTGGACTCTGCGCTGCTAAGTACTGGGGGGGGAGGGGACCATGGGGGACTACTGCCAGCCCCCCCGTGGCTGCCCTCTCCTCTCCCCGCCCCAGCTCGGTACTTTAAAGAAAAGCCCTGGTGCTCATTGGGTGGTACCGGGCCAGGGGGCAATCTCTGCTCCCCCCCACTGCCCCACACTGCAACGGATGCTCTGCATGAGCCCCCCACCCCACCCCCCACTCCGCCAGCCCCCACCATGCATGCCCCACCTGGGCCAGCTCCAGCCCTTTAAGAAAAAAAATCCTGAGAAAAGCCCTGGGGACTCATCACTCCTGTAGCAGCCTCAGGGTTTTGGGGGCTCATGCAGAGCCCCCCACATGGCATGGGGCAATGTTGGGTAGTGGGGATTGCCCCCCCCCCCCCCCCCCCGGGGGGGCGGGGGGGGGGGCGGGGGGGTTTTTTTTTTTTTTTTTGGGGGGGGGGGGGCCGCGGGGGGGGCCGGGGGGGGGGGGGGGGGGGGGCACCTGTGGGGGGGCTGGGGGCTCATGCAGAGCCCCCCATGCAGCGTGGAGCAGTGGAGGCAGCAGGGATTGGCCCCTGCCTGGCAGCACCCAGTGATCCAGGGCTTTTTTTTTTTTCACAAGTGCCGGGAGCTGGGGAAGCCATTGCCGGGCTGGGAGAGGTGTGGGCCTGGCCTGGCTGATTCAACCAGCTCGAATCAGGCCGGTGGTTCAAATCACCGAATCAAATCATCGTCCCTCAAATCAGGCAAATCCGAATCCAAAGCAAATGCTAGCCACTTTGCACAGGCCTAGTATGTAGAAGGGGTACACTCCTTAAAAAAGGTTGAAAACCCCTGGCTTAGCACATTTATTAATGAACTGTGGTTTATTTGCCATTCATTTTCCTCTTGATTGACATGTTGCTGCCAAGTCTGTACACGTGCTGCAAGTCTGAACCTTACAAACCATTTATTTTTTCACTGCTAATGTCATTCATGCCACATACACGCGTGTTATATGCTACACGTATGATCTTATCCAGCCTCATTCCTCAGTATAGTGCACTTTTGCTTTTGCAAAGTGACTTTTCTTGCTGCAGTCATTGCAAACAGCAGCAGATGTAGAACGTTTCTCACTTCCATATTTTTCTTCAGCGTACCCAAGGGTTTTCCACCGCATTTAATTTGTCTCCTCTGCTTTGTGCATTTTTGTTTTCTCAAATGATTTTGCCCATTCTTCCTTGTATTTTCACATTTCCTTGTGCTACTTGGTGAACTAAATCCATGTGCTCTCCAAATCTAAAAGCAAGTTTGTTCACTCACTTTGCAAGTCTGCAGTTCTTGGTAGAGTTAGTGCAAGTTCTCCCAGTTAATTATGTCTCTTATATCTTTCATTCCTGTAAATAATCAACTGAGAGTTGATCCCTCTTTCAAGATGTAATAATTGCTTGTGTCAAGTGTTTTGCAGTTTGGCGATAGACTGATCTGTCATTACTCTAGATGTTTTATTACATTTGTTGACAAGATAACTTGGGCATCTTTTTTGTGGACTGGAAATGCTTTTGGAGTGCTTCTAGGATTTTTCATAAATCCTTCTGTTCTGCGTCTGACCGTAGCCAGATGCTGCTGGACCATCTGGAAGTCTCGGTCCATTGGAGCTAATGGTGCGGCTGTTACTGTTCTGCTTTCCAGAAACAGCTAAAACAGTGCTGTTTTCAGGCTTTTTGCTTCCTCTAGGTATCTATAGTCTCATCAAACACTTTTTGCAGGAAACATTCTCCATGTTCCTAGACATAACCTTCTGTGTAAGCATAACATCAAAAAGCAACTCCGTACCATGTTCTCTAATGTGCCTGCAGATGGGAACGAAAATCTTCTGGCGGCATCTTCACCACTGTCCAATGCTTAATACCATAATAGACAAAATAAGGGGGAATGCCTTAAAATAATACCCCTAGCAGCCTAAGAATATTCCTGCCTCTCTCTTTTTTGCAGTGCTCTGTAGGAGACACACTGACAGCTCTTAAAACAATGCCTCCTACAATATTGTAGTTAGTGTTTTTTGCTGGTGTCAGATCTGTTCCCTTATCACAGCGGTGCCTTCGTGAAAGGTTAAATACACTTTAACAGCAATGGCTTAGTTTACCGCAAAGAAACAAAAGAAATAGCATTTTGGGCTGAAAGGTTTTTTGGCAAAGGGAGAGGTTAAAAGCCTCAGCATGGTAGGGTTGAATCGTTAAGGAAGTAGCGGCTCGGGCTATATTAAAACTTGTTGGATGTCGGCACATCTTTGCATGCATCAACATCCTTCGGTCTGAGCACTGCTGATAAAACCTCGAGTCTGTGCTTCCCGAATAGTGATGTCTTGCGCTAAATCTGTTCTGCCAGTACCTTACCCAAGACAGCGCTGTATTATCGGTACAAACAGTCCTCCAGCAACAACCCACCACGCTTCATGATGGTGACTGCTCTAGTCACAATTTTGAACTCCGCTGCCCAGGAGCACCTGTGAATGGGAGCTGCCCCCTCTTTAGAAACTCAGGCTCCATATGAGGTTAAACCTTGTGATGCAGCTTGGTCCAGAAGAAACCCTGCGCTTCCTTTGCCCTTGGGATGAGGGATGAATTGTGCAGTTCTTGCAGGAAAAAGAATTTGCAAAGGATCTACCAGAGCTGGGAGATGCAGCAGTGCCAAGCAAAGGGCAAGAATGGCTTTCCAATGTTTGCAATAGCCCTTGCATCTGGCCATGCAAAATTAGCAGTGTTTCTCCTTCTGCCCTCCCCTTGCCAGTCATGTCCTCCCTGTCTTTGATGCCCAAGCAGTGTTGAAATAAAACACAACATGGAGCCATAGTGGTGGGACTATCTGGCTCAGCTGAATCACTGTCCCTTCCAGTTTCCCAACAGCCATTCAGCAGCAGACTTCTCAGACAAGTCAGTCATTTCTTACGACAGTCCAGAAGCCCTAGGGGCTAGGGGTTCATGATAAGCCAGTGAATCAAAGGGTACACTGGGTCTCCACAAATGGCAGCTAGGCTTGTAACAATCATGAAAATGAAGAGGACCATCCAGGGAACCTGAACATTGTTAAAATCTCCTGTGTTTCTAAAGGAATGAACATCATACCCCGTGTTCACAACCACACTATGTTCATGTCACTGATTTGGCCCCACTTGCAGAACTAGGGAAAGTCTTCTTCCAGGCTGCATACTCAGAGGCAAAGATGGTGGTAGTACCAGCATCTGCCAAGTACCTACGGCCAGCTGAGGAAGCTGTTGTTTCCAGACCCTCCGTTACTTCCTGCTGATTGCTCGGAGTCGTGATTTTGTGTGGTAGGGCATGCTTTCTGACACAGCATACCTGAGGGCGATCCAGGGTTGCCAGCTTCCAGAGGGTGCATCAATCACTTTTTCTAATGGTTATGCAGCCTACACCATGGTTCATCTCTGCTCCAGGGCTGGGTTTTAGCATAGCATGCAACTCCAGGAAGGATGCCTTCCACATCCAAAAGTCCTGCAACCCCCCTGATTGCTCCTGGTTAGCGCTCCTACCACTCAGTGACTGTTTCATGGGCCCAGAAGCCCCACTCCCCCATGCACATTTAGCTAGTGGCTGCCTTCAGTACCTGGTGAATTGATTTTATCATTCTCTGTATCCCTCTTTTTTTTGCTGGTGCTGTAGCTGCTGTTCTGCCAATGCAGAAAAATGAGGTGCCCAGCAGTACAACAGATGGTGGCATGGGAGCCCTTGGATGCCTGCCCACGGCATAGCACATCTTTTGCTGAGACAACCACTGACAGTGAGGGCTTGCTAGACCAGCGTGCACACGCTCTGGTAAAATACTAAGGAGACAGCTCTGTTTTGGGAAGATACGGCCGGTGATGGAAAAGATTTAGGCTACGGTAGCTTGCTGCCCTTTCAGGGCATTTGTGTAGGTGTTGTCTCCAGTCTTGTTGTAAGTGTAAGTGTTTGTGTTACTAGACAGTTGATAGAAATGAAGTTCCCAGAAAATGGAAAAGATTCTCTTTTCCAACCAGCAGTTATTTTGGAAGAGGGAAAGCCAGTGCATCAGGTGCAAAACTACAGACACCTGTCTATGGAAACTGTTAGACACGAGACACCGCACTGTGGAAGTTCTTGTGCCCTCTAAATGTTATTTTACCCCAAATTTTGACCAATTTTTCCTTTGCATCAAAATACTCTACAGTATTTTCACTAGTTTTCTGTGCCTTACGTTGGAGAGACTCAGGTGCTGGGTTTCCACGTGGAGAAGCAAAGTTCCACCCTGGACTTGCTCTGTGATTTAAACACTGTGAGTGACCCCACTCTTCACAGAGTCATAGACGTTGGGGCTGGAAGGGACCTCGTAAAATAATCAGGTCCGGCCCCCCCGCCCCAGGGGCAGGAAGTCAGCTAAGGTCAAAGGATCCCAGCAAGATAGACATCCAAAAGTTTCTTGAAAGTGTCCAGAGTAGGTGCTTGCACCACCTCTGGGGGGGAGCCTGCTCCAGGCCTCGGGGGCTCGGACGGTAAAGAAGTTTTTCCTTATGTCCAGCTTAAAATGGTCTCACAGGAGTTTGTGACTGTTGGACCTTGTCATCCCCTGAGGCGCTCTGGTGGGCCTTCCCCCAGACCCTGATGAGCACCCCTCATGTACTTATAGGCTGCCACCAAGTCCCCCCTGAGCCTGCGCTTATGAAGAGTCCCACAGCTCTCATAAGGCTTGTTCTCCTGCCCTCTGATCATGCATGTGGCTCTCCTCTGCACCCGCTCAAGCTTCTCCATGTCCTTCTTAAATTGTGGAGCCCAGAATTGGATGCAGTACTCCAGCTGCGGCCTCACCAAGGCCAAGGACAGAGAGAGGATGACATCCTGGGTTTTGCTCGAGATGCATCAGTAGATGCAAGCCGGAGTTTTGTTCGCTTTGCCAGCTGCAGTGTCACACTGGCTCACGTTCACCTGTGGTCAAGTCTCTTTCGGTCATGGTGCTAGCGAGTGTAGCATTGCTAAGCTTGTAAGTGTGATGTGGGTTCCCCCCACCTCGGCGGTGTAGCACCTCGCATTTCTTTGTATTGAATGCCATCAGGTTTTCATCCACCCACCTTGCAAGCCTACCGAGGACAGCCTGGATCACCAGCCTATCCTCAAGTGTGGACACTGTTCCCCAAAGTTTGGTGTCGTCATTGAACTTAGCCCGTCTGCTGCTGACACCAGTGCCCAGATCGCGTATGAAGACATTAAAGAGTACAGGTCTGAGAAAGAAGCCTTGGGAAACACCACTGGTCACCAAGTGCCATGTTGATTCGGTTCCATCAGCTACCACCCTTCGGGTTTGACCTCGGCAATCATTTGTGCTGGCTCGCTTGTCCAGCCAACCAGGTGGGTTTTATTAGCTCCAGCCAGAAGACTAAAAGGCGTGGTGGAGCGACAGTCCACTCCAAAGGACTGGGAACTGAGACAAGGACAGGAGGAAATCCTGCACTGAGATCCCTAGAAGCAGTGGAGCTCAGGAAACCTGAAGACGTTGGGGATAAATTTGAACATCATTTGTGTTATACGCCACCAGACTCTCTAGTTATTCTTTATAACACCCACTTGGAAGGGATTACTCTGCTATATATAAATGCAGCCTATGGCTTAGTAAAACCGGTGATATATGCAAATAGGTCCAAATTTTAGCTGACGTAAATAGAGTCCAAGCAATACCCACCCAAAGCTAATGCATTATGGAGCATGTCAATTTAAAGTTAGTACCATGATGTGGATTTTAAAGCAGGTTATCTCACTGCATCTGCAGTGGTAGCATGGTAAATGCATCTCAACGCAGTGGCTCCTACAGGACCTATCAGTCTTATTAGCTGTAATCACGACATCAATATGGTTAGCAAGAGTGGCTTGGGAAAGGCTCCAAAATGGAGTGGAGCTGACTTGTTTTATCATCAGCACTTACATCCCTGTTAGACCTCTTACTGTGATTATGAGTGTGCTACACCAGTTGTCATAGAAACAGAATCTTTCCTCGTTACAACTAGCCCATGCTTAGTTTATATTCTTTCAGTTTCCTATTGTTAATGAAATTAGCCGCTTGGTTAAATATGCTTATAAAGAAAAAAAAGCACATAAACGATTTTCCCCTTTGCATGCTGTACGGAGCAGATGCTGATGTTGCTCTCCCATGTGCATCAACCCCCACTTTCCATATACAGTTGCTATTGAATGTGTTAATACTTTCAATTCCTGTCCTGCAGCTGCAAAAAGATGTAATTCCTTGAGATAAATATTATCCAGAAGCTAATAACCAGAGTCTTGTGCCCCTTTCTGGAGCTTCAAAGGACTTTGGGAGTCTAGTGTGAGACTTTGGCAGAATTTAGGCACCAGTGTCTGGAATCCCAATCCTCAAAATCCCCACGTAAACTCTCAAACACAAATTTGAAGCTTTCTAGGTACTTAAAATCCTGCTTCTGTTCATGCCCAGTTCTGCAGTCACCTTGGCACGGCTGAGCAGCTCAGCACCTCTTTCGTGCTTAAACTCAACTGATACCCCCGAGCAAGGCGTTCTTCCAGCCAAGTCCCCTGACAGACCTTTCCAGATGACATGCACACAGCAAGCTTCTCTCGAACCACAGAAGTTGTGGCCATGTTCATTCATAAACAGCAGGGAACTGGAGGCCTTTCCTCTCCTATTTAAACAACAGGCTGGTGGTCATAGTACTCAACCAAGACGCAGAGGGGCCTGGATTTTAGGTTCTCCTGAGGGGTTTGGGCCATGTCTTCCACCTGGCTACTGGTTGTTCTCAGGGCTGAATTTTTCACACCTCTTGTTGGAGTGGTGCCACTTTGGGCACATCTGCATGGGACACTTTACTGCACAGTATAGCAAGTTACTGTGTAGTAAGCATCTGTGTCTACACGTGCAGACCCTTACTGCTCAGGAATTTGCTCTGCTCGGCAGTTGATATGCTATCTGCAAATGCGAGTAGCAAATTAACTGCCAAATAATCACTGCACGGTAAGGCATGTGTAGACAGCGGACCAGGAGATAATTTGCTCCCATTCAGCCAGGCAACAGGTAGTGGGAGATTACTCTCTGCCCCCGAGAGCTGCCTGCTGCCATGGTGGGCTCCACCATCAGAGCCTGGGTGGGGAGATTGCTCCCTGCGCCAGCTCAGCAGTTGTGGAAAGGGGGCTGGGAGAAATCTCCCAGGCCCTGCTCACAGAGCTGGGGCAGGGAGCTCCCTGCGGGGGGAGAGTTCCCCACCCAGCCCCTGACTGGGACAGTTCCCAGTCAGCTCCAGGCTGCATGGGTAAGTCTGCACGTGCCCAAAATGGGACAGCCCCCAGTCACCTCCAGGTAGCATGTACAGACTTCCCTGCATAACTCAGTTGTCTCCTGGCCCTGTGCTCCCTGCCAGCCCCTGGCCTAGCACCCAGTGGAAACTTAGACTTCCCCACTTTGGGTCTGTGCGAGGCCAAAGTGTGCAGGGAGCAGACTGCTGCCAGGAGCAACAAATCTGCTCCCAAATGGGTGCACATGTAGATGCCTGCCCAGGGTAGGTTTGCTGCAGAGTAATTTACTCCAGAGTCATTTACTCTGGAGTAAACCCAGCCAGCAGCATTTGCATGTGTAGAGGTGCCTTTTGTAAAATAGCATTCAGGAGTGATAGGGCTAGAGGAAGTGAAAGTGAATGTAACTCCCTAGCCTGGTGATTTGGGACTCTGATCCCTTCTCAAAGGGCTGTGTGCACATGTTGCAGCCTTTAAATGAAATGCGTGCTCAGTCCTTGGCACCAGGATCCGAACGAGCTTCCCTCTCCCTGACATCCGTCTGGACAGCGACTGCGCTCTGAGGTGAGCAGGGACTCCGGAGGCCAGCAGTCTTCTCTTACCTGACTTTGCTGCAAAGCTGTATCCCTGCAAAGAGGTGACAGCAAGTTTAAAAAAACTTCCTTCCCTGATTCCTAACCTTGAACGTAACAGGAGGATGCTGACTAGCTGTTGTCAAAATAGCACCTGAACAGTTCTTATAAAGCTAGCTTATCTGAGAACATGGCCATCAGTGGTGTTGGTGTACTGCTTTGTAGAGCAATCTGGAAAACTCAGATGGCCAAAATCCAGATGGTTCCCCCCTTCCCACGCCACTCCCATCTGCCAGATTTGGAAGTTGGACATGGGATATGATTTCTGTTCACTTTGAAAAAAAAAACTGAACTAAAAGAGTGGTAAAGTGCATGATGGTGTGAAAACTGAAACAAAGTGGAAACTAAAAAAATCATCCTCTGGCCTTGTAATGGTCGTCCCATTGTGGAATGAAATACAGTGGGGATAGCGAAAGGGGCCTTCCAGTAACATCTGGTCAAAATGAATCTATTGTCAAGAAAACAGCTTGGATTCGCAAATTCCATGTGATATTTCTACAGTCCATAGAACCGGTAAGACAGCGTGATGCCAGGGTCTCTCTAATGTTGGTGATGCCTCTCTTGCTAGGTAGCCATTTCTTTTGAATGACATAGCTTCTGCGCCAGGCTGAGAGAATCATCTTTGTCTACATGAAAGTCTAATGGCAAAGAGTGGTTCTCCAGTTCATGCAAGATCCTGCAGATTTCTGGTACATTATATTCCATGCTTGCTCAGGTCATGATCAACAACTCTGGGCATTAAACGTGCAGAATATCTGCTTCAGAGACCTTGCCTTTGCTATCTCTGGTCCATTTTACAGGAAAGCACTGTATGTTAGCTTAGCTGTTGCGTACTATAACTTTCAGAGACCCCCTCTACACATGCAAGTGAAGGTGCAATGGGATCTAATGCACAATTCACACAATCACGCGTCCTGCCACGCTCCGCATGCATGGCAGGAGGCACAAGTGTGGAATCGCGTATTTGATCTGATCGTGCCTTATTGCAAATGCAGGGGAGCCCAACATTGGGATTGGGCTCCCCCTGCACCAGCAAGAAGCAGTCACCCATGGCTGGGAGCCCCATGCACTCCACTTGAGGGGCTTCTAGCTGTGGGGGCACACCACATGCCCCTGGGGTTGGAGGATCACTGCAGGGGTCATCTTCCTGCCCTAGGGTACAGGAAAACCCTTGGGGCTTACGGATTACTGTAGGACAGTCTTCTCTGCCCCATGAGTGCAGAAAAACCTCGAACCCCAGGGGTTTCCCACACACCAGAGCCCTAGGGATCGCAGCTACTGTGATCCCTAGGACTGGGGAGGTTCTCTCTGGGCAAGGTGCACCCCTGTGGGTGGCCTGACAGGGCTCCCAGCTGCAGGAGAGACCCTGCCACCCATGCAACTTAAAGCTCAATAGCAATCAGCTAGGATGTCAGTACACATTTTCGAGGTCCAACTTTATAGCTATTTGTTCGTCAAAGTGCCGACAACAGGCACTTTGTTGCCATGAGTTCTGCGCTCTGAGAGCTGTGCTTCTCCTCTTGGTCTGATAGATTCTGAATTTGTTGACTTTCAGGATATGCTGTAAGGTTCATCTCTCTGCTTGGTGAGTTTGGAGGAAGTGATTTAGTCAGAAAGGTTCTTGAGAATGTGAAAATGCCCCTTTTTGTGTCAAGTTTGTATTTTTTTTACTCTTATTAATGTCCCTGCAGAGTTTGATGGGCATAGCATGTACTGAAAAAAATTAATAAAGCATCCTGTGGCCCAGCTTAGACCACAGAGCCATAGTGGGGATTGAGAGAACCATTTGCTCTGAGATTCTGCAAACACCTGTGTGGTTTTTTTTAAAGAATTGTTTTTTTCCCTGAATCAGAAGAGCAAAGCAAAAAAAAAAAAAAAAAAAAAAAGGAAAAGCCATCCAATAAATCCCTATTTGTTTTACCACATTAGAACCAACAAAATGGCTTAACCTACAACACAGAGATCATTTTTCCTGAAAGAATTGCATCAAGGCTGACAGTTTGTATACCAAATTTCAGCCCGATGCAATTTAGGAACAATTCTACAATAAGTCATGGAGGGAGGATAAAAGTGGGAGGGAAAGGTTTTGTCCTAGAAATGGCAATTCAGTTCTACTTCCTCTGCTGCTGCAGAGATGTACAATCTCTCTCCCTGGGTCAGTAAGATCACAGGGCAGAGATGCTGCCTACACACTGGTGGTATATCTATAAAGGCTCCAAACCCTTGTTGGGCACTGTGAAGAGGCAGTTGAGAGGAGCCTGGTGTGGCTTATTCATTCTTGTACTGGTCCAAGCCAGCCTTAAAGGCTAGGGACAGACTTATACACAAACCAGTTTAAGTGACGAGGAGCCGGTTTAAACCTGTAACAGAACAGATGTTCAGTACACATAAACTAGTTTGAAAATGGCTAAAACCATTTTAAATAAACCTGGTTGAATGTAGTATCAGACTTAATTGATTTGGGTCAAACCAGTTTATGCAATGTCTGTCCTGGACCCATTGCTGATTTTAAGTTAAATCAGACTCCCCCAGCATCCCAGCATGCTCTCTGGGCTGCGCTGGGTGGGGCTGCCTGCTCCACAGCAAGGCTGGCCCCTCCTCTCTGCTTCCTGGATACTGCTCTGACTGTGACTGCAGGCATCTGCCTGCTCCCCCCACCATCCCCTCCACCTTATACAGACACCGCAGCATTAGCTAGCAGACGACATGCTGGCTATGGTTCATGCTGTGGCAGGCAGGACAAAGGGAGAATCAACAGGTAGTGGGCAATGTCCCTCTGTTGTTTTCTTAATGGGATGATACTGAGTTAGGGGTGAACACTAAGTTAGGGGTGATAAGCACTGTGTTATCAAAATCACTGGGGGATGGGTGGTCAGTCAACAGTTCTTGGCTCAACAGGAAACTTCTGGGTCTCCTGGAACATAAAAGAGAAGCCTACTCCAGATGGAAAACTGGAATCATCACCAAGGAGGACTAATCGGCACTAAACCCGTATCTGTAGGGAGCAGTTCAGAAAAGCCAAGGCAGCCACCGAACTTAGGCTAACCGCCAGACTCAAGGATAACAAAAAGTTATTCTTCAGATATGTGAGAAGTCAGAGAAAGAACAAAAGCAACACTGGCCCCCTGTGATCAAATGGGGCAGCTGATGTCCGATGCCCAAGAAAAGGGCAATCTCCTAAAGGATTACTTTGCATCAGTTTTCTACCCGCTGAAGGGGGTCACGCTGTCAGGATGCAAAGCAACCAGGGCTTGGAAGATGGACCCACAATTGACATAGATCATGTTAGAGAACACCGCCCAGATGGATTACACTCGAGAGTCTTAAAAAAGCTGGTGGACATCATAGCATGCCCTATGGGCAAAATATTTGAAAGCTCATGGTGCTTGGGTAATGTATCAAAAGACTGGAAAAGAGCCAGTGTGGTCCCAATCTTCAAGAAAGGGAAGGAAGAAGATCCAAGGAATTACGGACCTATCAGTCTGATGTCCATCCCTGGAAAGATCTTGGAGCAAATTATCAAAGGACCCAACTGCAACAAGCTAACAGAAGACAACCTACTGAATGCCATCCAACATGGTTTTATTACTGGAAGGTCTTGCCTGTCCAACCTCATCTCCTTCTATGACCAGATGACATATTGCCTGGACAAGGGAGATGAGCTTGATGTCATTTATCTGGACTTCAAGAAGGCCATTGACTTGGTTTCCCATGATGACATCATGACCAAGCTGGAGAGCTATGGCCTTGATCATTTCACAGTCCAATGGCTGGGGAACTGGTTCCGGGGCTAGACCCAAAGGGTACTAATCAACATGGCACAAGCTTACCAATGGCACCCCCCAGAGCTTAGTACTCAGACCAGTACTCTTCAATATCTTCATTAATGACCTGCATCAGATGTGTACTGGCAAAGTTCATGGACAACACTAAACTATGGGAGAAGGCAGTCACACTGGAGGACAGACTGGGGATACAGCCTGACCTGGACATGCTTGCAAAGTGAGTGGATCAAAACCTGATGGCATTCAACATAGAGAAATGCAGGGTA
>JAGPOW010002173.1:7371022-7382239 GCA_030014935.1 Caiman crocodilus | reverse complement strand
TTGGGAGAAAAACTATTATCATACTTACAGGCTTGGCAGTGCTACACTCACTAGCACAGTGACCAAAAGGGACTTGGGGGTCTTGATTGACTGCAAGATGAACATGACCCCCCCCCCATGCAATGCTGTGGCTGGGAGAGCAAGTCAAGCTCTGGCATGCATCCACTGATGCACCTCAAGCAAAACCAAGGACATCATCCTCCCACTTTACCTGGCCTTAGTGAGGCCGTAGCTGGAGTACTGTGTCCGGTTTTGGGCCCCCACTTCAGGAGGGATGTGGATAAGCTCAAGAGAGTCCAGAGGAGAGCCACCCATATAATCAAGGGCCAAGAGAGCAAGCCTTATGAGGAGAGGCTGAGGGACATGGGACTTTTCAGCCTGGAGAAGAGAAGGCTCGAGGGGGGACTTGGTGGCTGCCTGTTAGGGCTGTGCAAAATTTCCGCAGCCATTTCATTTTGGAGGTGTTTTGACCTATTTGGACACCTGAAACACTGAATTAAAAATGAAATGGAAGGCTTCAGAACATCTCTGAAACCAAACCAAACCAAACCATCTGAAACATTTCAAATGTTTTGGTTGTTTCAGATGTTTTGGAGCCGGTCTTGCAGGGAAACAGAAACCAGGAAGAGAGTGGTAGGGAAGTACTGCTCTGATATTGACATCTGTAGTTGGCCAGTGTGTGCGATCTGTCCCTGAGGTCCCTTCCAATCCCAGTGCCCTGGGGGAGAAACAGCAGCCTGCTGCAATCCCTCATGCAGATCCGGGGGCCCGCACCCACCAGGAGGAGTCTGGCACAGCCCTGCAGCCCTCTTGGGGGGTGCAGGACCCCAGGTCCATATGCGGGATGGCAGCATGCTGCCACTGCCAGCTGGGGCACCCAAGTCTGCTTGGCACAGCCCATACCAAACACAGCTGGGGGAGCCATGGTAGAAGCCCCCATGGCTGCCCTGCCCAGCCCCATTCCCTGCCAAAACAGCTTCGAAACTCTGAAACAGATTCAGCCGAATCAAAACGGAACAGTGATCTGAAACACTGAATGAATCACTGTCCCTCCGAAATGGCTGAATCTGAAAGTGAAACAAAACAGCTGTTTCGTATAGCCCTACTGCCTATAACTATATAAAGGGGGTGCATCAGGATCTGAGAGAACAGTTGTTCACCTGGGCTCCCCAAAGGATAACTAGGTTTAACAGCCACAAACTTCTAGGAGGCTAATTCAGACTCGATATAAGTAAAAACTTCTTTACAGCCTGAGTGTCCAAGGTCTGCAACAAACTCCCTCCCAGAGGTGGTGCAAGCACCTCCACTGGATCATTCAAAAGGCATTTGGGTGTTTATCTTGCTGGAATCATCTGATCCCTGCAGACTTCCTGCCTCTGGCAGGGGGCTAGACGCAATGATCTCACGAGGTCCCTTCCAGCCCAAATGTCTATGAAATTCCCTGCTGGGCTGATCAGGAAGGAACCCCTCCCTAATCATAGTGTCCTCCCCAGGCCTGGCCACACCCCTTCCGCTCAGCACTGTGGAAATTAAGGGAGGGCTGCTCTAGTGCCTTCCGGCTTCTAGCCCGAGCCACTGCAGGCATGTGCCTGCATGTCTGGGATGTCCATGCGATTACAAACTGGTTTAGCTTAGTCAGGTGAGACTAACCAGCAACAAACAAATCGATTCGGGCTTTTTGAATGTCTGTCCCTAGCCAAAGAGCAGTTTAGAAAAATGTGATGCGGTGCAGCAGCCCTCAAGGGGTTGGTTGTTCTGCTGCTGAGAGTAGCCATAGCGCAGGAGCCTGGTAGATAGGAGCTCACTTGTCCTGGCACTCCTTTCTTGCTCCTGGGCCGATCGCTATAGGTACAGAGGGTTACAGAGTATGCTGGCTTTGCATTAACTGAGGCTCCTCCAGCGCCAGTAGCATTTCTACCACATGAGATCCACCCGGTTTCTGCCACTTGTGTCCAATGAGAACAGCACAGAAGGAGGCAGAAGGGAATGAGACCCAATAATTATAATTATTGTTGCACAGGAAAAAAACTGTATTAGTACTTTTTTTTAATTATTGTTTTACAGGGGCAACCTTATCCCGCGGAGGTCTCATCATTAGGTGCCATAAATAAAGTATTATATCCTTGTCTCAGTTAATTATAGCACTTTGTGGTGAGTCCTCCTCAACAGTAAGAAGATGTGGAATAAAGCAGAACGTGGCTTATTATTTAAAAGTATTATGCCCTTGTCCTGGTTAAGTACTGTAAATAATAAGCCATGTTCTGCTTTATTCCACATCTTTCTTCTTACTATTAAGACACAATTTAAAGTTGTCCAGGACAGATAATTGTTTTCATTTAGTGAAAAATAGCCTCCAAGGCTATGGCAGCTGTTTAAAACTCTTATCGCTGCTGTTTTATTTTTGACTCGTGCCCTAATATTGCATGACAAATTCTTAGTTAAACCCTTAGTTTGTGTGCATATATTAGCTTTGAATGGTTCATTTTAACATAAATCCATTATTTCAATTTTGCCAGGATGTCTGCTGGGTTTGTCATGGCTTCCCATCTGTAAATATAGAAAAGGCACCAGAAGGAAAATCTTTGCTGGAAAGAGCTGTAACATAATGAGGGTCACGGAGTAAAGTCTTTTGTATTAATGAAATAACTAGTTTACTTCCGTTAACAACGTAGCTGTAACCTCTATGGCTGCTCATAATTGTTTCCATTGACAAGCAGCACGTCAGCTTACTCTGATTTCCCCCTGTGCCATCTTGAAAGGCCTGCCCATGCCCAGCTGCCTTGACTTGCTGGTTTAGGGTAGTACAGATTTTAAAGCACAAGATTAGCTTTTTTGTGTGTGCACAGGCATCTCCAAGCTGCACAGAATTCATTTTTTTTAGAAAAAAAATTCTGTCCGGCAGCTTTAAGCTGCTAGGTCAATTGTATACTGTACCGCAGGCTGCTTTACTGGCTTCTGCAAATGCAGGATGCCCCCAGTGACTCTGTCTTCATGGGGACTCGCTGTTCTGGAGACCAAAGCGGGGGAGCGGGGGGTGTTGGTGAAGAGGAGGCACTTTCTCTTGAGCTGAAATGCTGCATAGCTACAGTTTCTTTTAATTAACTTACATGTGTGAAGCAGGCAGATGTCTTCCTCCTGTTTGGAAGTTAATTTCTTTCAAGCCAAAGATCTGCAAGCTCAAGTTGCCGTGTTGAATTTGACCGGTGTGATCGTACTTTTGTCCCAGATTGTGGTTAAAACAAACAGATATAACCTGTACAGCAGGGGGGTTTTTAATACCATAAAATGCCTTCCTTTTTATTTTGACATTCTGGTTTAGGGCTGGAGCGCGCACAGTTTCCTATTGAAACCCGTTTGGTGCTTGCTGCTTGGATGGTTTAGGACATGGGTTCCCAAAGGTGGCCCATGGGCCCAAGGCGTCCTTGCAAAGGCAAGGCATCCTGCAAGCTGCTTTGATGCTGCCCACCATAGAGCAGCGCTCCTCTGAAAGGACTCTTCAGGGTCCAAGCTTTGGGACCCCCTGGTTTATGATGTTATATCACAGCAACATCCTGTGCTAGGTTTATATGATAAAAGACTCTCTCTCCTGTAGAGTTTGTAATCCGGATGGATGTGACACAGAGGGAGAAAAGCAAGTGCAGGACACAGAGATGGTGGAGATGGAGGCACAGAGAAAAAAAATGACTTGCTCGAAGATGTATAGCAAGGGTCTAGGAAAGCCAAAAACTGGGTGAAAAATGACATTTTTAGATGTATTGGAAGTTTAGGGAGGAAACCTGTTGGGTTCACAATGGAAACGCGGCCTTCTGACATTTTCAACAAATCCTAAAACCTTTTCTGGTCAATCAAAATATGTTGATTCAGTTTTAAGGGCTTTTTTCTTGTTGAATTTGTAACAAATTCAAGAAAAATTCCTAAATGAAAATACGTGTCAAACAGAAAACTCAAAGCCTGGAATGCCCAAACGCCCAAACTGCCAGATTTGTTAATTTGTCAGATTAAGTGGGTTTGTAAATGAAACATTTGGTGAACAAGATGTGCTCACAAAACATTTTTGTGCTGCTGAATTTTCATTTGGAAAAACGTGCCCCTCTCTCACAAGCCAGCCCTGATCATTTTGTGAGCATGACTGCTCTAGCTTTGCCTCTTACAGCAGCCCTGGTTCAGTTCATCCAGGGGGGGTCTGACCTTCATACCGAGTCCTGAATATAATCTTAACGGAGGCAATATCCTCAATGCGCACTCGTGTTTTGTATTTTAAAGCTGACGCAACACGCTCTAATTCTAAAGGACCCGTTGCTGCAATGGCTTTGCTTCTTCCACGACTACTTCAGCGGCAAGGTAATGGCGGAGATGCTTACAACTCCTTTTAATCGTCTTGGGAGCTCCTCGGCACTTTTCATCAAAGGAAACAAATTGGCTTATTGCTGCCAACAGATCTCATGGAAATGCAGGGAGAAAAAAGGCTGAGATATTATTGAATAAAATAATTCCCATGTGTGCTCCGGGCTGCGGCATTGCTCAGTAGCAATTCTGGGAAATCCACATAGAATTATAAAGTAGCCGCACAATTTGTCCTAGCGTTTCAAAGCAATACTTTTCGTTGTCCGTGACCTACTGAATGTAGGAGTGCTGACAATGTAGGCAAAACTGGTGTGTGTGCATGCAGATGTAGCATGCACACACATGAGACTGTTAATAGCTTCATTTGATGTGATCCTACCTGCCTTGACATATGGTAAGGCTGTAACAATGACTTACTAAACTAATTGAAACCGTATCTGTCATTATTATAAAAAAAAAAAATGTTAACCTGTTATTAGGGTTGAGATGTTTGAAGTAGCCATGAGGACTTCATGGAAGCTGCAGGTATTCAAGGAGCTTTGGGTATCCAAATCCCGTAGGTTACTTTGAAAAGCACTGCCTCTATTTGTATAAGATTGTACTGTCTTTGTCAAGCTTAGTGTTGCATTGGGTAGCACATGTTAAATACACAAGTAGTTAGCACTGTATAATAGGTTTGGACAGGATTTCACTCAGAGAAGTGAAGTGACTTGTTCAACTCCATGTAGCACGGCAGTTGCAGAGCTGGGAATCGAAGACAGGCAGTGATTAATTCCCATCCATGGGTTCAGTCCATTAAACTGTGAAACTACACTGGAGATATTTAATCTCCGTCTCTTCACCTGTGTATCTCCCAGGAGCTCAGTATGTCAGAGAACAAGTCTCACATTCATGACAATGCACCAGTGGTAATGAATAAGACATCAGCTCTCCGTTAATAAGTCTTCCCTTTAGTAGGACTTAGTGGCCCATGGGTAGAATGACGCTGCTGGGGAGGTTTTGCTGGGACACTCACAGCATTTTGTAACTATCCCATTTCGTCTTGGGAAGATCCCCAGCCAGGAATGATAGAAATTAATGGGAACAATTAAATGAACCCCGAAACACCTAAGGGGAAGATCCTTTGGTGGTGTGGTCCCTTGGAAACCAATAGGGCTATAGCAACTGCTGCTAGCTGGGGGTACCTCTTAAACTCCATGCATACAAGGTACGTAAGGCCTGGATCCTCCTTTACTTCTGGGCAGACAGGGCTGTGTCTTTGCAATAAGTAAAACCTGTTTTTATATTGGAGACAACCTTTTCTCCCTGCAAAATGCCAATGACTTGCTGGGGAACTCAGCAAGCACACCTCAAAATGGTCCAGAGTCACTGTGGTTGCTGTTATTTTTATCTGGACCTATGTCCTGCTCCTACTGTGCATTGGAAGGATGACAGAGCTGAGGGCTTCCACACTGTAATTCTTTTTTACTAGTCCTTCATCTCTCTTCCCCTCTCTGCACCTCCCTACCTCAAGTGGCATTGAGTACAGATGAGACGGAGCTGGTTCCAAGGCCTGGCATTGATTTTTTTTGGCTCGTTAATATTTGGCCGCAAGGCAGCATTTACTTCTGACTTTCCTGACTAGGAGATGATTGATCAAGATTAAGGGCAGGGTATTGTGTGTTTTTCCAAACTCATAGTAGCCGGACTCCCTCAGCGCCCACAAAAACAAAACCCTTCGGATGCCCTGACAGAAGGAATTGCCACGATGAGGTTGCTCATCCTTTATTCTATGTGCGTTATCTGGATGAAGCCAAGCGCGCTCTTCAGGAGTGTGACATTGTGAAATGAGATTTCCACACACCCACAGGGATGAGCAGACTCTGTATTTATTAGCCTAGTAAAAATACAGTCTTTTATCAGTACCACCCAGGCTCTCTCCCCAGGTCCTCCTGTTTGTGCCCTGAGCCGCGTTGCCAGGTGTACTGGACCAGGCTCTGCTCAACTGGAGCCAAATGCCAGCCACAAATAGCTGATGCTGATTGGGTGCTCCAACCTAGATAATAACCAGTAGTGAGGGAGCTTGGGGAAGAAAATAAGCAGTTATTGGCTCCTGGAGTTGGAGGTTATATCCCTTTGGCATTGAAGCTACAACTGCAACGACCGCATATTGTGCCCTCTCTGTGTTGTTCCTTGAGCATATTTTAGTGGATGGGGCACCAAGCTTGGACTCGGGAGAGAGAGCTTCCATTTCTGCCTTAGCCGGTGACCTGTTGGGTCCCCGTGCCTCTCTTTTACCATCTGTAAAATGGGGACAAATATCTTGACATGCTTTGCTAAGTGCGTTGAGATCTTAACATTGAAATGTTATATGAGAATGTTGTGTTATCTTCAGCATTGGTGCCAGAAAAAGCACCCCAGCAGGGCTGGGTTTTCATTTTTTAGGAGACTGACAACTCACCTCCCCCCCCAAATACATCCAAGGATTGCTGTTGATAGTGACCCAAGGTAAAACTCACCCATCAGCAAAGCAGTGTGTACAACTGAACCCTCAAGTTTGGTGTTATATGGTGCAAAGTCTTTGTGCTGCAGAGGGGTCCGCTTCACCAGCTGCCGGCCCTAACCCAATGCCCGCTGGAGGGGAGACTTTTTTTTTTTTACTTCATTGGGTACCGGATCTGGGCCAGCGACCACAACACTCTTTCAGAATGGAGACCACCTTTCCAAGCTCAATATGCAACACGCTATGAAGCAGAAAGTAACACCAGGGAGAGAGCTCATTTCTGGATCTTGCAACTTTTATTTGAGACTGGCGTGTTTGATGGTTTCCCTAAGTTTGTTCCTTCTTTTACTGCTCGGGAGGAGAGTGAGGCCCTATTTCTGTTTGTCTGCTAGGAGTGTGCAACACGCACAGGTGTGAGGAAAGAGCTGATGAGGAGCTGGGGTCTAATCAGCCCTGTTTGGTGGCACCTGAGGTGAGCCTGAGTGCTGGAGCCGGGGAGGTGGCAGCAGACTGGGAAACCTTGGCTTCTGGATACTGCTGTACTGAGGCAGGTATGGGGCATTGCAGGAGGGGTAACCCTGCTCCCTTAGGAGTTTAGCTTTGTAGGAAGATAAATCGGATAGGGAGCCAGAAACGAAGGAAGGCTACTGCCTGTTAGAGCTCCATGGGGTGGCTTTTAACAATCGAGTGAGGTGCTCCTTAGCTTAAATGGGGAAGAAATGCTGGCTTCTCTGTTCCTTTCCAGAGCTTAGAGGGGCAAGGAATTGCCTGAGCTTTGAGCCCACGATGGATGGAAAAGTTAGTTTCTTTGTATTGTGGTTTTTTTTAGATTTAGGGCACCCTGAAAAGTTGGAAATCTTATGTCAGAGCCAGTCAGAGGGCTCGCTGAAGGTGCGGGAAGCTGAGTGGAGCTACCGAAACGCCTGGTAGGAAATGGTGACTGAGCCATGCCAGCTCAGGGTGATTGCGTGAGGGCTGCAAGGGCCACTTGGAAGCAGCTATTTGGAGAGCTGGGAAAGAATGATAAATAGCAGCAGCTTTCAAAACATCAGGGCTGTGTGTTTTGCTTTTGAAGATTGCCTGCAGTCCTGGGAAATCCACTAATGGGATGACCTGGGCTGTGCATGTCGTCTGACTCTTTTTGACATGGTAATCTTCATGCCTATCTCCATGAATAGATTTCTAGCAGAAGCAGACTGGTCATGCTTCTCCTAAAGGGTGTGCAACCAATGTTGACACTGCTTATGCCCAGATCAAGCTCTGGCATCTTGGGGAAGATGTGTCTAAGTGATTTAGGGAGCCCGAGCTTCCTTGATGCTTTTAAAGAAAGATTTAGGCCATGTCTAGAATACAAACTCACCATGTGGTGCCTTTAAGCCTGCCTTGGGGCTGGGTGCGTGCTACCACTCGGACTGGGAGCAGGTGCCAGAGTCTGTGCGGGACCAGCAGGTTAATTGTCGCCAGTGCCAGCGTAGATTCAGCAAGCTCGCTTCTGGTTTGGGTGATAGCAAGCATGGACCTGCATGATGTGTTTCTGAAGATGTCTCCTTTTTGCCCACCGTTAACGTGAATAATGGACTATTTACTCTGCAGGACCTTTACCTGGCAGGCACTTAAGTAAATGGATTTAATTTGCCTGTTTGTAGAAAGAAGTCTTTAGTGACTGCAGGAGTGCTGTGAGGGCAGGTGACCTACTCGTGATCTCTTGAGCTGGCTGGGAGCCCTCTAACAAAATGTTGACTTCACCAAATGATTTGCGTGAACCTATCAATGCCTATGAGTCCTTGGAGAAATGTGGTTGCAATGTTCAGGGAAGCCCTGCTGCATGCCTGGCTTGAGGCTGGGTGCCCCAGGGCCCCCACGTTCCCTGCTGCAGAGACTCTGGATCCCAAGCTTTGGTAGGCATTTGTGGGGTCTCGACCATGCAGCCTCCTTTGAGCTCACCACCTTTCTAATGCATCTAATTTGTTGACCATTGCTTTCTATCACCATCAGTGAACAGTAGACAGAGTCCCTTCCTTCAGTGCTTTTCACTATGTGGGCTGCGTCCCTGGGAGATGGAGGTCGGTGGTATATTAATAGTCATGAGCAACCCTAGGAGGAGGACTTGCTCTGTTTAAAAGTTGTGAGGCTGTTTGTCTGTTTCTGTTTTGTGCAGCAAATGAGAGAAATGAGGCTTATCCGACCAAAATAAGTTGTGTTTAGAGTACTGAAAGGCACTGTGTGATCCAAATGCATAATTACTAGCTGGGGGGGGGGAAGCATCCAGTTAATATGCTTGGTTCCCAAATAATATAAAATGAGAACACTAGGACATCCTCCATATTTTGTTTTCCTTGTAAAATCTACTAACTAATGGGTTCTCCAGCTAGTGGCTCTAGCAGTGTTGGGGTTTCATCTGACTTCAGTCACTTTTCCTAGTAAGTGTGTCTTCTATAGGCTCAGTGGGTCTGCTTGCCAAGTTATGGCCCTTCAGTCTGGTTCCCTACTTGCAAGATAAGATGCTTCTGTGCATCTTCAGGACTGCGAGCTGTATGAAGTTGCATCTTCTACTCAAGCCACCTGTGAAGTCTGTGCCTGAACCAAGGAGAGTATTTGAGGGAGGAAGGACAGCTTTCTGTTTCAAATGCTGTAATAAAAATGCATTGAGCTGGCTCCGTGACAGATTCCCTGCGTGAGTTTGGCTGTACCGTGGAGCTTGTGCCTCACCTGCTGCAGAAGGGTAAAGGGTAAGAGAGATTTTCTGTACCGGCTCTGCTATTACAGTTTAATCTAAACGTGTGCCCAAATCCTGTGCTCTCAGCACATAAAGGAGTACCCTGCTACTATCATCAGGCTGAGTGATTGGCATGAATCCTGGTTTTCTCTGATAAAAATTGCAAATTCTCTGATTAAACCCCACCCAAATCCATGTTTTTCCGTCGTTAGAATGGAACGCCACTATAGGTATCGGTTGAACAGTCAGCATGGATTCACCAAGGGCAAGGCATGCCTGACCAACCCGATTGCCTTCTATGACAAGGTGCCCCCCATGCCCCTTCCCAAGAGTGTGCACAGCAGCAGGGAGTGAGCTGCACCCCCTCCACAGCACTGCCCCCCTCCCCTCCCAGGCCTTGTGGACATGCATGCCAGCCCTGGGTGCCAAGCCCAATGCACCTCCCAGGCTGGATGCATCCCCAGCCCCAGCCCTGCATACCTCCCCCCTCTCTATGGGGGTCTCAGTCCCACCCCTCTCCTGACTTACCTGTGGGGAGCTGCCTGGAGGGGTGTACATGTCCATGGTGCCCCTGCCTGACCTCCCTCCTCCTACTCCCCCCAGCCCCTTGCAAGCTGGAGCTCTGTTAGCTTGCAGGTGAAAACCCACTGCTTCCCAGTTTTCTCCTTTAAAATACAAAAATTCAGGTTTTACCACATTTTTTTTCATGGTGAATGGAAAACCTGGATCCCTGATGATTAGCATGAGACTCCTCAACACAGGAGGAAACTAGGAGTACAGCAATGGGGGCAAAGAATTGGAGGCAAAGTGACACGAGGAAACACAGCCTAAACTCATGCACGTCGCTTCTGCTTCAGCAGCCTCCTAGTAGACGGACAGCTGCCTTTCTGTCTTCATGGGACTTGGGCGGCGCTAGGACAGCTGAACCTCCACATTCTCCAGAACAACTTCCAACGTATTTCCCTTCAGGATGTCCTTGCTCCGTGTCCGATCAGGCCCATTGACAAAGCTTAATTTTTGCAAGCTCGTGGCAATCCGAACACACTATCTGCCCCGCCACAAGATCTACATGTAAGCATCGCACATAATTTACCCCTGCTGTGTGGCTGTCGCAACATTAATTACTGAAACTGCTGCACGCCTTTGCTGAATTCAGCGAGCTCCGGTCCACACCAGCTGAGGAACCAGCAGCCTTGGCTTTTCCAAAGCAGAATATCTGTGTGTAGACGAGGGGATGGGTGGTTGATGCACGCTAACTTCTGTTCCGCGTGTGAAGCCGCTTTGCAGCGGCACACAAGACATCGGTTTTGTTCTGTCCACACACAATACTTCAGCACTAAATTGTTGCTTTTCTTTAAACTCGGAGTGGTGACGCTGCAGAGGTGCACGGTTCTAGTAGCGGGCTCGGGTACAAAAGGTTAGATTAGAGAATCTAGTTCCCATTTGCTCTTGGGTAAGTGATTTTTGCCAGCCCACACCAGCAGGAGACCTGCACTAGCAGTTTTGCACTAAATAACCCAAAAAGAAGGGAAGGGCCGAGTCAAGCTTTCAGCAGACCCCTTTGTCTTTAACTCCCCACCCACCTAAGTGGAGAGGCACTGAAAGCAGCAGCATTGACTGCATTTCTTCCTTTGCACCTGGAAAGGTGAAGCTCAGAACCGTGCGATTCAGCCTG
>JAGPOW010002173.1:7355341-7368967 GCA_030014935.1 Caiman crocodilus | reverse complement strand
GAATGGCAAGCTGGCAGTTGCTCCTTTGCTTGAAGCAAATATCCCTTCTTCTACCTTCCTTGAGACTCTGATAGATAAATGCTCCCTAAAAGCCCTTCCTTTCTCTAGGCTTATTTACGAACACAATGGTTTCTACTCCAACAGGAGGTCACGGTTACAACTAGCAGTTTCCCCGTGAGCAATTCCCAATGCGAAGCAATAAACAAAAGTAGCAGGTCTTAGACTCCCCTAATGCACCTACCTGCCATGTGCCGATGTCTGAATTTAAGACCAGCTAATAAGCAGTCCCTGTGCCTATTGCCAGCTCAGGTCATACTTATATTTTAGACCTAATAGTCTGGTTCTAGGATGATGTATTTTGTTGTCATGTTAGCTGGTATGTCTATAATCCTATAAATAAATGACTTCTGGCCTGAAAGCTTCAGACCTCTGCAGGCCATGCTTCTAGTTACAGAGCATTCCTTCGGTGAGATCTCTTCCTCGGATGTGAAATTCAGTTATTCAGTAAAAGTCACAGTTTAATTTGGATCAGAATGATGTATTCCCTTGGCCTCTATCAGGTTTACCCTTATTTTATTTTGCTGCTTAAGGCTTATTCAGATTCATAAGGATCTTATCCATCTTGGAAAATTGATGCCTCTAGCACAACTGGTTTAAGAAAGTTTTACATCGAAGTCAAGTGACAACTGTTACAGATATCAAATTTATAAGCAAGGCAAAACTGGGTCACACACATGATTAATCCTGGCTGCTTGCAATATTTCTGCTCTTGCTGCAAACATGCTATCTTTATATCTCACTTGCTGGGAAGGCTCAAAATAGGTCAGCATATAGATGGGAATCTCCCACAGCGTACCCGCATCCTGCAGGAAGAAAATGTAGAGCTTCAGTAGGTGGCAGTCTTCCCACTGTGTTGGTCTTGAACTTATCTCCATGGTTTGAAAAGGAATGGTAGTGCAAGAAGAGAGGTCTTTCAGGGTCTGAAGCAGCCCTGGTTTTAACTAGTTAGGAGAACAATATTCCCTGCCCCCGCCCCTGGCCCCCAGCCCCAAAAAATCAATGAAAATTAAAATTTTAGCTTTTACTCTTCAATTAAAACCTAGATTTTAATGGTGAAAACAAAGCAACCCCAAACCGAAACTTTTTTGCCTGCCAAACGTTGCAAAAATATCAGGTATTTGATCTGGATATTACTTATGTGGTTATTTCTGCACAAAAGGTTGTTGCTTGACAGCTTCATTTTTCTGCTGGCATTGGGTGGGCGGTGTTTGCGGGCTCTGCTCCCCCAGCATTTCTGAACAGAACAGAATAGTTTTCCCTTCCTAACTTTAACGGCTGTCGCAGCATTGCTTTGTGCTGTTTAAATTGCCCGGTTCACGCGAGATGCAGCCGCAGTTCAGCAGCGAGTAGGGAAGTCTGAGAGCCAGGTCGCTGGCTAGTGGAAAGTGCCATACTTCTCTTACAACAAGGAAGCCCCAGCAGGCCGCGTGAACCGAGGATCTGGCCCGCAGTACTGCTGTGCTACCCTAGCAAGCGTTTGCTAAATGATGCTTGTTTTCTTCATAGACCGGAAATAACTTAGCATTGTCCCTGCCACCGAGGCCCTCCCAACACAATGAACTCCAAGGCAGTATATGGAGTAAATATAGGTCCTGTAGGCGAGCTTCTTGAAGCGAGATGCATTAGCTATTACGGTAGCTTTGCATTCAGCGTGCGCTCTGGATTTTGAAAGACGCGTCTAGTTTTTAGTGCCATTACGTTCCATAGTCTTTGGCGTAAAATCATGGTTTTGTCTAGGTCTACTCACCCCTGCGAGTGCATAAATAATGTTGCGTAGACTTCCCAGGGTTCAGAATGCCATTGCAAGACAGATGATATACTGTACCGTATCATTGCAATCTAATGTGTTACCTCCCTGTCTCAGGTTGCTATCCCTTGAGCATTCGGATGCTATCATTTGTCAGTTCTGCGTCTATTGTTTCTTCCCCAGAAGCTCAGCAAGTGGGAGATGACAAAGCCAAACCTTTGCCTGCATTAGGGGAGCAGCAGAACTCCAATAATGACATAAATGAGTCAGTGTTCATCTGGGGAATCGCAGACAAAGCAGCCTCGAGGAAAAGCATCTCTGTTTGAAGGTTTGTTTCAGCTGAAGTCCAAATAACAGCAGAAGTGAAAGCCACTGAGTAGACTGGTGGGAGGGAAAGTAAAACTAAAGCCGCTGCATGTGAGTATCATTTAATGATTTTTTAAACAGTTTGTTTTTTCCTTTTTAGCATTAGCAGACTGAGACCTGAAAAGCGCATGTAGGAAAAACAGCATGCAGAAGAGGAACAGAACTTGCATGTCCCTAAATACTCACTGAATGTGAAATGTAGGCATATTCTTCCTTGTCTGCTCTCTAAATGTGCAGATTCGGAAGAATGGCATTTAAAATCTTTCATAGGGACAGAAAATTCCTGTCATTTTGCCTTACAAGTGGCTACAGATGTATTGATCACATAGCCAGGTGTTCATTAATGGAATAAATATTTATAAAGGAGTTTGAATGTCCATTGATCCATGCAATCCAAAGGTATCTGTAGTCTTCAGGGATGGCTGTCATTGACTGATTGTTTCTGTTAGTAGGATTCATTATATTTTCACAGTTTCAGCAATGAACAAACAGTTCTATGGAAATATGATTTAATTCAGGAATGAGTGCAGCTAAACTACCCTAGTTCTGAGCCTAGCAGCATGGCCCAGCTGAGAGGTGAGTTTTATGATGGATTTTATCTTGGCTGATTTGCAGAGGGGTCAGGGATATGTTAAATTAAAAAAAAAAGATTGTCCCTGATTTTGTTATTTCTGAAAGCTTCACACAGGGCTTTCTGAAAGCCTTCTCTGAAAGTGGTGGTATTAAAAGCTGAAGTGATGCCTCAGCCTATGTTTTCCAAGCAGTAATTCTTGGCAGTGCATTTTCAAGCATCTATGTACCTGCAAGCATTATCACTTTGTACACTAATTATGGGGAATCGTATTCACTGCTGTAATGGATTTCTGCACACTTCAGAAACCAGTGTGAATGTTTTAATGAAAAATGGTGGAATAATTTAGCATGAGAATTTGATTTGACTGTATTTTGCCAGAAGCTGGCTGAGATGCTTTAGGTAAATACAGCGAT
Organism: Caiman crocodilus; assembly: GCA_030014935.1. Classification (NCBI taxonomy): domain Eukaryota; kingdom Metazoa; phylum Chordata; order Crocodylia; family Alligatoridae; genus Caiman; species Caiman crocodilus. The sequence goes on along the minus strand of JAGPOW010002173.1, from coordinate 7,365,807 downwards.
TCATATAACTAAACAGTTTCATGGTGATCGTTCTTTCAGAAGTAAAGCTTGCCCTGTGCATTTATACACAATTCAAATGAATGCCTTGGAACATATGTGATGTCCTTGACTGTAATTTCTTCTACGCTTCAGGCAAAAAGTGGTATTGATTCTTCTTTTTAAAAAGATGACCTGGAAATATTGCCTTCAGATCTGATTAGGGCTGTAGAAAACAAGAAAGTAAATAATGACCCTAGAGAATGCAACCCTGGCATTACACAGAGTCTACCGGATGCCCGTGGTGAGGGTGGCTCACAAATGAATGTAATGCCTAAGTCCTCTGGAATTCAAGGAGAACTGGGCACCTGTTACCTCTAAGAACTTGGTCGTCGTGTTTTAGACCCTTCTGGGAATTTTTAGCTATGGTGGTTAAAATGCAAGCAGCTCCTGGAGAGCAAGCACTGCTGCCACTTCCACTACTAAGGAACGTGGCAACAGGAAAGGTTAATGGGAAGAGTCTTCCCAGGCCACACCCCCCCCAGGCTTGTATAAGGATTATTTTGGCAATCTGATTTTTCAGCCCCAACCTGCCCTATATTGCAAGAGGAAAAGTTAGATCAATGCTTTGGTCTTGAAATTAAAATTGTGACAATAGATAGTAAATATCTGCTCTTCTCAAATCAGGGTGTTTCTGATGGCAAGACAGCTTGCCGTGTTCCCAGTGGAGGAGGGGAGAGGGGAAATATATCTGTCTGCTCCTGTGATCCTCAAGGTTTCAGTGTATTGTCCAGGCTTGTAGTTACGTGGCTCCCATTGATGTCAGTGCAGCAAAAACCCCACAGTACGTTCTGAAAATGTCCCTGCAACAATGAAGCAGTGCATCTGATCTTGCTGCAGATCACTTCTAAGAAAATTCTGCAAAGACTTGTTGCCTTAAGTTAATCATAAGTTTAGCAATAATGTTCATTATCTGGCAGCATTCATTAGCCATGTTGTAATGGGAAGGGAAGTGGAGACTTTCTAATTGCATTTAGTAGGATGAGGAATAATTAGCATGGAACCAGCTGGATGGGGTTTGCTTTGTAGTCATGAAAAACGAACACATTGATAGCCGCCGTGGAATGGGAGTGAATAGCCACGCTTAAAATAATGCATACCTTCCCCTCCCTCCCTATCCTTTTCTTCAGTAGTTTGCTTATTTCTCTTGTTTTGTCTTATGAAGAAATGTCTATAAGATGGCTTTTGTTTGTGCACTAGAAGTCCTGGAAATTTTCTGGAGAGCAAGCACTGCTCTCTTCTTCAGTAGGTGAGACCAACCCTAACCCTGATTTTCTGTGATTCTACGAAAGGGATCAATGTATTGTCTGCGTTTCAATCTGGAACATCCAAAGTGTGATAGTCCAGTATTTTGAACATATCGTGGTTCAGTCACTGTGAAAGTATGTATGCATGCTGCAGAAAAAGTGCTGGTAATTCAGTAAATGGCATTCTAGACCTAAGTCTGCTGCCTCAGGGGCTGGGTGGTTCGGGTACTAGGCTACAGACTGACGTTGAACACAAATCGGTTTAAATCTTCAGAAACTGGTTTAAACCAGTAACAGAACAAAAGCTCACTGCACATAAACCTGAAACTGGTTTAAGATTAATCTGGTTGAATGCAGTATCAGACTTAGCTGATTTAGGTCAAGCCAGTTTATGAATGTCTGTCCTAGACCCCTTGCTGGTTCAAGTTAAATCAGAGACCTTCAGCAGCCCAGCATAGGCTGTGTGTTCAGTTCCTCCTCCGGCTGCCCCTGGGGTCTCTGGGATTTGCAGTCCAGATTCACAACAACAGGACCCTGAAGGGTTGGTCCTCACTTCCTCTTCCTGCTTCCAGGTGCCTCTGGGATTTGTAGTCCATGGTCACAGCCAGCAAGACCCCACAGGGTTGTTCCCTTCTGTTTAATACATGCTCACTTCAGAGAGAAGGCTCTTCTTGTTCAAGCTTTTCTGAATTCAGTGCCACTACCTTTTTCCCCACCCACCACATCCTTAGCCTGGCAGGCGCTGCTCCCTCTTCCACCCCCAGCCCTCCAGCAGGGAGCAGGGAAAAGCCCGGGAGCCGCCAGGCTGGGTGGTGTGCTCTAGCACCCCCAGGCTTCTGGCTTGAGAGACTGAAGGCATGTGCCTGCATTTTCTGAATCAGATTGAATGTCTATTCACTTGCAAATTGGTTCAATTTCTGCAGTTTAGACAAACCTGCAGAGACTGAATTGATTCAGCCTTGGGCATTTTGGCTGTCTATACTTGGCCCAAAGGTGCACAGCTGACAACCCAGAGACTGCACGTTCAAAGTCATAGTGGAAGTGGTCATGGTGCGGTCTGGCACATCCCAATGAAATCTCTGAATTTTGCTAAATTATATGTCACAAGGACATGAAAAAGGAAAGTGCTGCCTCTCTGTTCCCCCCCAAATGTTCAGATTCTCAAAGTTGAATTAAAAACAAGATCACTTTGTGGTGACAGGAATGTGTTAAGTTCAATTTGAAACCCTATAAATATGTTTTTAAAAGTCAGGACTAGGGCTGGATAGGAGCTTTTGTTGCTGAATGTCAATTTGTCGAAACACACAACTTCCTGTAGAAAAAGTTTGACTGAGTGGGAATCACGAACTGACAGGGAGGAATGGGGGAATTTGGCCCTTACTGTCTGCACTTCTGTGTGAGTATTTTCAGTAGCCTTCAGGCTTCTGTCTTTCTGCTGCCCTTTTCTTGCTACCCATTAGTATAATTTTATGATTTTCCAAGATACCAGAGTGCACCTTGGATTATTGACCAGCTGGATCCTGACTGTTAAACTCCCATATTTTTTTTCTTAAGCAGAATTACAGACCATGCATTCACACCGTCTGTGGGGTCCTATGGTTTGGTTGGAAGAGCTTCAGGATGAAGACTTAGCTTTCAACCCTTTTATTAAAGCTTATTTAACCAATTTGCAGCAGTGTGAATGTATTTGGCCTCAGCAGTGTATCTTCACTTAGCTTCAGCTCCTAATAAGGCCCAATGGAAAGAACCATCCGAAGACGCTCTGCAGCCCACCCTTTCCATTTTTGCTACGTGTTTTTTCTAGCTGCATGATAAAAAGGGTAGGGACTGTAGGGTTTGCTTGAAGCAAATGATTTTGTTGTGGGAGTTCACTTGCCAAGTTCTATTTTCAGTTCATAAGATGGGCATAATAAATATAAATACACACAATTGCGTGCCCAAACATATGACCGTCTTTCTGAATTTGATGCGTTTGTTCTGCTGTCTCTTAACTTGCCTCTTTCTCTCCTGCATTGCACCAGCCTCCTCCAGTGATTTCAGTGAGGTTTCCAGCCCACATGGTAAGCATGCAAGGATGACCTCTCACGGCTTGTTTGAACTAGTGGCTCTCGATCTCTTCAGACTTGGGGCGTCTCTTGGAAAGTGCCAGCTCCTAACTGACACTCGTTTTTTGTCTACAGAAAAATAATAGAGCGATTCTTTTGTTGCAAAGAAGGCAGCAGGAGAGAACACGACAGGGCAGAATGTTTTTGACGCTATGGATTGCTATTTGAAATCCTTGGGTTTTATCTTATGAACATCTACATATGATTCATGCATACCTAACAGTACTAACGCTGCGTACTACCCTTAAAAGATTTTCATGGGCCCCTAGTTAAGTATCACTGCTCGAGACAAGAAAAGCTTGCTATAAAGTTCCTATCCTACTTTTACTTCTAGCAGCACTGCTCCAGTTGTGGAGCACTTGTGCCTGGCACAGCAAACGTGAGAGCACTGGGGGTGGATAAAGTGTGCAGTACCGTGTCTGTAGATCTGGTCAGGGCAGTGGAAGGCAACAAAGAGACTAAATCGGTGGTGGAATACAGCCTGTGCTGGGCCTCCGACTGGTTTTTTTTCTTTTCATAGGTGGTTAGGGGCTGGACGGGACCTTGCAGATCATCGGGTCCAGTCCCCGAAAGAATATTATTCATTTAAGACTATTAATTTTATAACACAAAAAATAAAACAAGCTATGATCCCCAAAATGAACTTTAAATACACTTAATATTATTGCCTGAAGTTCAGGCAATACTGTTACTGTTGGCAGAACAGCACCGCTGCCCCAGTAGGCTAAGCCTGGGAAATTTTTGCCCCCAAATTTTCAACTTTGCCTCTTTTAGGCCCCTGTGTCCAAGTGACCAGAACCTGGTGTCAAACCTGGTTGGAAAGCTAGAGCAAAGATCAGGCTGCTGTAAATTATCCCGACTTGAGTGGCCTCCTACTTTCTTCTCTCCGCTCGTCTCAGGTTGTCTGTTAGCAACGGGATGGGAAAAGCCTACATGACAGAAGCATAGAGATGGAGCTTGCACGTGTGTCTGGAGGAGCAGATTGAAATATAGATTCTGAATTATCGTGGAACTTGATTTTGGCCTCTCATTCTTTAAACTGTGTTCAGCATCTTATCCAATTATGGACAAGACAACAAGGGGAAAAGAGGGAAATTCCAGTGTTGGGGAAAGATTCGCAGAAGTGTAGTGGAAGTATTTCCTACGCTTTTTCATACTTGTGACACTGTGAATTCCCACAGTCATGTTAGAATATATCAAATTTCTGTCTTCATCATGACTCAAAGAACTCTTTACTGATGACTCAAACCTATTATTGCAGAGCAGCAGGCATTTTGCTCCTTCCAATGAATTTAAAATCAAAAGGAAGTAGCAAAGTACCAGCAGTAGACAACACTGGATAAGCATGTAGCAAAGCCCACTGAGATGAAGAATCGCCTGAAATGAACATCTTCCATATAAGAATAGAGTTTCCAAGCATGTGGGTGGTATTACGCTTCTCATAGTGATGAACTTCTGAGGTGGGGCAGGTTTAACAGTTACTTGAATGTTCAACTAGATATTCATTATTTAGTCTCTGGAAGCTCTTATTGCTCTTCAGAGCTGTCAGATAGTAAAAACTGATCAAACACTCATTAGTCATGAGTGTATCTTTAGAAAGGGCAACATAGCAATCTCCTTTTGGAGTGTATTTAACTTTAAGAAAAGACTGGACTATGGTATGGCTCGCTAGCCCATTTCACACTAGGAAATAGTTCATGGTGGATTTACCTAATATTGAAATTAGCTAAGGTAGAGTAAAAGCCAGATGTGCACCACCAATGCATAGCTTTACTTCCTTTTTTTAAACTTCTCAACTTTACATGTAGTGTTCATGAGATGTGCCTGAAAACGAGGGAAACAGAAGTTTGACGGTAGCTACCCCATGTCTGATCTAAAGCCAAGGAGGTTTGGCTCAGGTCTCAAGTGTTAGAATAAAATAGAAGTTTCCACGTAAAGGGGAGCTCCATGGTTTGAGGTGCCGCTCACTAGGCCTGTGCAAAGCAGCTAGTATTCACTTCAGATTCGGCCGATTTGGGGAACGGTGATTCGATTTGGTGATTCAAATCACTGTCCCGAATCAATTCAGTTGACTCTGATTTGGAGATTCAGCTGCTGCCACCTGCTCTTCTAGCTCCTGGTTATTTTTTTTTTTTAAAAAAAAAAAAGCCCCTACTCACCGGCTCCTGCCCGGTGGGAGGCAATCCCTGCTGCCCTCCACTGCCCCACACTGCATGGGGGGCTCTGCCACAAGCCCCCTGAAACCCTGATGGCTTCTGCAGCAGTTGGTGAGTGAGGGGTCTTGTTTTTGTTGGGGGGTTTTCAAAGGGCTGGGAGCTGGGGCAGGCAGAGCAGCCATGGAGGGTTGGGAGAGAGGGTGGGGGTTGGGGGGCTTGTGGCAGAGCCCCCCCATGCGGCACAGGGCAGGGGGGTAGCAGGAATCACTCCCCCACACACACCCGGCAGCACCCGGTGAGTGGGGCTTTTTTTTTTTTAAACAACTGGGAGCAGGGGTGGGCGGGTAGCCATGAGGGGGCTGGGACAGCCGGCAGGGGTCGGTGGGGGACACGGGGCTGGGGGAGCGGTAGGGCCTGGGTCCTGGCAGGGTCCCCTTCTGTAAGATGCAATGGGAACCTTAACTAGTTGGCATAAGTGAAAGTAGCCCTAAACCTACTCTTATTAATGCTGATATGTGAGGGTATTTGCAGGCAAGTGCTGCCCTTTCCACCCAAGTCACTTGCCCAAGTCTGAGACTTCATACACCTTTTAGCTTGCTTGGAATGGAGACCAATAGCAGCCAAACACATTTCTAACCCTGAAAGAATGTCTCTCTGATGCTTTTAATCCTAGCCTGGTGCCGGTTTGCTTTCTTTCTGTGAACGTATCCTCTGAGTTTCCGTGTTCAGTTTTTCTGCCACTGCAGAGTGTTGTGCGGCTTGTAATGCTTTTTTGAGATCTGTGGAAGAACCTGTTGTAGCATCACAAGAACAGCATACAGAGCAAGTTCAGTTTGCAAGATCATTTGCCCTTGGTCAGACATTTCTCAAATCATGTAGCCTGAAAGCTCTGCAAACATCTCTTCAAAAGGTTAAATAACGTTGCAAGACAAAAATACCTGACTACATTCAACTAGGTAATTTCTCTTATTACAAATGCAAAGAATTGTTCTTTCTGCAGGCAAGATAATTTTTTCTCTCAGCACTGTTTGGATGGAAAGAATAAACCCATTAGTAAAAACTAATAGGGTTAAAGACCTAAAGGATGTTTCCAGTCCAGTCATCTGGGACTTGTTCTGTGAGCACAGTCCAAGGCACATCTTTTTTAGACAGATTTTGATGATTTGCGGTCAAAGTCTATGCACTATTAGAAATGCATTTCTATTCCTGTGTATTCACTTTAAAAGTCATGCCAGGAGGTTGTCAGGAAACCGAAGGTGATTGCTCTGTGTAGGTGTTAAATCCCTAAAACAGACTGTTGCAGAGTAAGAAATATGTCCAGGGACTGCCTAAAAGTACCTCCCTTCAAATACATGCTGATAAGAGTAAGAAGCTCTGCTCGCAGAATTGCATTATCCTCAGTACAGGAATCGGGAAGAAATTTTGAGGGTTTGTCTATGCACAGAGTTATTCAGCCTCAGGTGCAAGCTTTAAATCCATTTAGTTTTTAACCAGCAGCAGAGGGAAAACACTCTCGCTTAAAAACCTAAGGACAAGTGAAGCCTGAGATTTTTTTCATTATGCAGGAAAACCTGATGTTGGTGTTTTCCTTCTCGACTGAGATGAAAACTTTTGGAATGGCACTGAAGGAGCCTCCTTTGCCATCCAATCCAGTCGTCTGTTTGCAAAAAGCAGCTTGTCCAGATTGTCTACCGAATTATCCCTTTCTGTCCGTCTTGCACACCACCGCCATAAAGAGCATAAAGAAAGAAAAGCTCTTAGTACCAAACCGCAGGCAAAGCCAGGAGGCCAACAGTGCACTGACAAGGAATTGGGCGGGTAATATTTGCTCACATAAGCGTTATTCTTAATGTAATCTGATTTCAGAAAACCGCAACTCTTTGGATCCTGAGGGGAGTTGCCATCTGGACATCATAGCTTGAGTTTCCATATTGGCCAGACCGTATCTCCCACCATGCACCACGCCAGTCTGAGAGCTCAATGGCACATCAAGGGACGTGTTGTCCAATCGGGGAGAGCCGTCAGTAGGAGCAGGTCAGGAAGGAACTAACCTTGAAATAAGCTGCTCCCAAACAAAAAAGTGTGTCCACGGGGTACTGCTTTAACATTTGTCTGCAAAATAATTCTTGAGTTTCGTTGGGCAGGAACAGCGCGGCTTGACGTGCCTTTCCCCTTCAGCCATAGAGGTAGTGGGTCTTCCATGCTTTTAGCCCTCAGACGTCCCATGCGGTATGCAGTTCTCGGAAGGATCTAGCCCAGTTTTACAAGACTCTCAAACCCCTGCTACGTAATTTTTTTAGGATTTGGTTGCCTGCCTGGACGTTGAAATAGGGAGAGAAAGTTAGCTGAAGTCAGGCCGACGGCAGGGTTGAGATGCACCTGATGGACCACCTTCCCCTCCCTCCTCTCTTCCCTTTTGCATTCAAATCTCCCATCCCATTTTATACACAGCTTTGTATTTGTCTTCTCATAGGATCTCATGAAGTGAGCTTGCATTCATGAATGCTGATACTCTGTAAATACTGTATTTGTATATGCTTTCTATATGTGCCTTCTGTTGAAATAGGGTCCTGTAAGCTGAAGTCAGGAGCTCAGCAAAGTGCCCTAATAAGTATTTGTGCCTAAGATGAGATGGTCCACTGCCTTTCAAATAATGCTTTGGTAACCCAAAATGTACAAGTTAGTCTTATCATTGATTCAGATGGATTTTTTTTAATGCTTTGCGTAAGCACATTGTTCTCCCCCAAAATGACTAAATACTAATAGCCCCTCTTAATGGCTGTCAAAAATCACAGCGCCATTGCTTTGTGATTAAGCATTGAGAGCTAAGTAGTTTTTAAAGACACGATTAAGAATTTCAGCAATAATGAAGTGAGAAGTGTTTTGTTGATGTCAACTCTAGTACTAGTGACTGCCTTAGAAAAGTGCTCATGTGAAATCTTTTGTCAACAGTGGTTGCTTCATCATTTTCATCATTACCATTATCATCATCATTATTATTTATTGCTTTGTGTGGCAGGGCTCAAAATGTCTTTGCAAATTACTTTTATGAGAATTCGCTGAATAGATCTTTACAGTTCAGGAAAAAAATCAAAATGGCAAAGACCACCAGTGATTACAAAGTGAGACTCTGCAACTCAGTCCTAATTAGAGCCTGACACAACTTCTAGATTTGGCTGTGGGAGATGCTACAGATAAGTGGCATTTGTGGGGGATAAACTCTAAAAGACTCTGTGTAAAAGTTTCCAATCGTCCAGTATCCTGTTTTATAATTATTTTGCAAATTTAACTTTTTTTAATTTTGCTCAGTTGATTTTTCCTCAGTAACTTTTAGGAGCGTCAGTTCCTAAGTCACTTGAGCATGTCTGAAAACACTGACCATCTTCCATATACTGCAAACTGGAGAGCAGTACAAGATGCATAACTTTTGAAAAGATGGCAAAAGCATTCCAGCCAGGGAAAATAATGAATAATTGTCGCTTGATTTTTTTTTTTTTTTTTTTTTTGGTCCTACAATAGCTGAGACCACAGCTCCGTTCCTCTGGACGTTTCCCGCTATGGCAGCAGAAAGCTCAGCGCAGGTAGACATCCCCCCACAATGTGATCAGGGTTAACTTTTAACCTCTGGCTTCATACTAATTTTTCTGTTGAACCAGAAGACTTCTGAGCAGGGTATGCAAGCCCATCTGAACTCTGTGCTGTCACAGGCAAGGATCTGGGATTGCTTACCGTATCTGAGCTTTCTATATGCTGCACTGCATGTGCAGCCCAAGTCTTCAGCGGTTCAGTCTGGGGTCTTATTCACAAGACCTGCTTTCAAGTGGGAGGAAAACTTCCATGGCTCAGGTAATCAGCAGGCAGTCATGCCTCCAACAATCTTGTAGGAAAGAAGAAAAGTGAATTATTCATCAGTATGTATCGACCATTGCAGCTACAACCAACACCCCTTAAAACAGTAGAAGGCACTCTTCTTGCTTGTGCCCCATATCTTACGCTCATCAGTTAAGTCAAGCAATGCTTGGATTCCTGCTTTCCTCACCAAGTTGGGCACCAAGAAAATCATTAAGACCAAAAGAACGGATGACAATCTTTCACATCTCTGTAGTGGCAGCTTATTTCATGTTCTGCAGAGGGATGCTGTACTGGTAGCAGTGGGGAATTTTGCAGAAGGCCAGAGTATGCAACGGAGAATGACATCGTTACACATTTTGGGTGGATGTGAAAGCCAAGTGTGGCGCTCCTTTTCCTTTGATTTACAGTAGAAATGGGTGCATTTTTACATCGGGGAGTTTTCAGAACCAGACCTCTGGCTCAGGCTCATTCTGTATGAAGTTCATCTACGCTTGTATTTCTCTGAAAGCCCTGGGGGCTGGGTGTGAAGTGTGGTAACTTCCACTGACTTGAGGATTTTAGAAGATCTTGGAAGGTCTGCTGAACCTCAGCCACTGTGCGATTCAGAAAAATGATTTTCATCTAGATCTGATTCCCTTTCAAAATGATACTGCAATGGCAATTACTAAATGTGCATTGTATCTTGCTATGGCATTAAACTCTAACATGCATGGGTCAAGGTAAGAACAGTATTTTTAATGATTGGCTTTTGAGCAGCAAGTCTGTCTTCAAGGGAAACAATGATTTTTCTTTAACAGAAATAGCACAAGTATCTTGAGGACGCATTAAAAGAAATCTCTTCAGAAGGCATATATAGTGAGTTAATTAGCATGTTCGTAGCCTATTCCCGCCTAATGATTAACTCAATGACACTTCAGGAAAGAAGCTAGGTATAAGTCAAATGCTAACATTAAATACAGAGACTTTTACATACTATGTTGGAATGAAGGACATGGCTACAATAAGTCACTATTATTAGAGGATTTTACAAATAACCTGTGTATTAGAGGACTTGTGATTTTTTTTTTTTT
>JAGPOW010002173.1:7342275-7354511 GCA_030014935.1 Caiman crocodilus | reverse complement strand
ATATGTCTGTATGGTCAGGACCCATCATATACAGAAACTTGCAGAACAAGCGTGCCCGTTACTGTAAGTTTCATTGGACATGTTCCTACGGAAAAAGCCGTGCACATTTAAGAAAAGAATGGCGGTGCTGCTAATTGTTGCCCCTACTTTTGCAAAGAAATGGTGACTTTCTCCGTGCAGTAAGATGAATGGCAACTCAGTAAAGCAGACTCGAGCATCCATTCCAAGTCCTGGGGCTGAAATCTGATTCACACGACCACAACTCAGGCCACGAGGAGCCCTGCCAAAAGCCCCAAAGTTTGTCAGCCAGCCTAGCTTGGCCCCCGAGAGGTTGTTAAATGCTGCCGGGTGTGCCAGGGCAGTCTAGTCCAAACCTGCACCTCCAGCTGTGTGGGGGATGTTCAGTGCTGTGGAAGAAGATGCTGTTATAAGATAGATAAAGCCAATTTGCTGAGACTGGCAGGTCTGCAGGCTAGGTCTTCCCCAGTTCCTGTCCCTCGAGTGCCTTTTCCATCAGGATGCAATCCCCTCATCCCTGCAAGATCAAGGCCCAGCTTTGCAGCCTTTTCTTTTTTTTGCTGAGGGAGTCAACAAAGAGCCAAATAATTTACATACCCCCCACTTATGTCGTCTCTCCCTATTGTACACAACGCATTTTCCAAACCAAGTACACAATGCACAGATTTGTTTTGTTAAGAAAAATATACAAGAGAAGAATGAATCAGTCTTCAGCTTAGAGAACTAGGAAAGCAATGAAAAGCGCCGCGTGTCAGCATCGTGCTAGCTTAGTGATATTCTCTCTATTTTGAGCTTTCAGTTTTAAAGCACTGCTCTTTTATGTAACTGTTTATGCTGCACAGATTCAACCTTTACAATCGCTCTGTGTCTGATAGCATTATCTGCAGAGAATTGAGTTTCTGATGCTTTTCAAGTACTATAGCCATGAGCAAGTCAGAAGGACCGTCTATTTGCTTCTGGATTTCTTGGCATTTCTGCAGCTATCATTTTTTTTCAAATTAGAAGGGTTTGGGTATAAACTATTTTTGTTACCACTTCATGGTAAAAATGCTTGAGATCATATTGACCAGAGTCCAGAATTTCAGGATGAGTAGACATCTAACTGCAAAGCAAGCTGCTTGTCGCTCTAAGAAGGCAGCAAACTGAAGCACCGCAGATAGCGGTCAGAGCCAGGCAGAATGGACTAAATCAGGAGATGTATTTGTAGGAAGAAAAACAAGCCAGTATTATCCCCTTCTTAACTGTAGCAACTGCAGGTTAACTTTAGACCATGAAAACAGGTGGAAATTGATGCAGCAAACTTGAAATCAATGGGTCCATGTTTGTCTACAAGGGTCATTATTTGGCCTGTTGACTTTTATATGCAAATCAAAATTTCTGTAGATGTAAATGCATATATGGCAAACTCCCAAATCAGACTTCTAGTGCCTGATTAAAAATGACACAATTCATGGATTAAGCCAGGGCTGGTACAGGCGATAGTCCTGCCCCTAGTAATTTGGGTCTCGTATCTAAAACTGGAGCTAAGGTTGGGACTGCTGTCTCCTTTACAGACACGTTGCTTCAACACGTGGAGATGGAGACTGAATGTCTAGTACCAGCAGTTGGTCTTGCATCAGCCAACTCAGCATTGTTTAGCATGTGAGAGTACGGTATGGGACAGCCATGATTACATTAGGGTGGGAAACAAAATGCTGCTATTCCTATTCCTGGACAGCATGACATGGTGTCACTTAATTATATAAGCCAGTGGTGCTCATGGTCTTGGCCCTGTGGGCCAGATAAACAGGATGAGCTGGTCTGTGGGTTGAGCCATGCCCTGGGGCACCTTGCCACCTCCCCTCAGCCCTACACTACCCCCTTTCAGCCCCTGCAAGCCGGGACTGAGCCCAGCATGCCCGATCTGGGATGCAGAACCGTGGCCCACGGGGTCGGGGCTTGAGTACCCCTGCTATAAATGTCTCTGCAGCATTGGGCTCTTCAGCAGAGTTGTGAAGCAAACCTTCTTGTATTTCAATGTGCGTGTGGGTCATTGACTTCTTGCTGTTCTGAGCCCATTGTTGTTTCAGCTATGGTAAGAAAAATAGATGCAACTTCAGCAGAAATTCTCTTTTTTTTTTTTTTTATGGATGTTCATACCAATGAGTATCTATCATCTATTTGAGTATTTTAACTTGTGCCCCATTGTAATACAACTGTCATTTAGATTACTTTGGAGAGAACTGCATTTGGAGGCACTGGTATCTTGACATTTCTTAAATTTTGCCTCTGTTATGTAGCTGAAGGCAAATCTGAACAGCTTCTACAAGGCAGATTCTTTGACCTTATAAAAGACCATCTTTTCTTTAAAAGAGTGGAGCAAAAGCAGATAAGAATAGTCAGGAGAGAAAAGTCTCAGCAAAGAAAAGTAACTTATGTTTCAAAGGTATATTTTTTCCATTGGGATGAAAGGCATGTAAGGGGTGATATAGATGGCAGGAGGAGACAGCAGTCTTCCAAGACAACTGGGGTACAAACCTATGTAATTGCACTTCTCTTTAAAAATGAGTGGTGCCAGTACTTACTGTTTGCTTCACTCAGTGTGATGATTGCTAACTCCATTAAAGTGCACATACAAACTCCACCGTCTTGACGTTAGAGCATAGTCAGCTCCTGGTTGGGTAGCTGTAGCTGGTAGAATCATACACTCAGAGAAAGTTTGGGTTGGATGGGAGCTCAGGAGGTCACATCTAGCCCAGCTCCCTGCTCAAAGCAGGATGAGCCCCAACTAGATCATCCCAGCCAAAGCTTTGTCTAGCCAGGTTTTAAAAACTACCAAGGATGGAGAGTCCACAACCTCTGCAGGTAACCTGTTCCAGTGTTTTACTGCCCTTCTAGTGAGAAAATTCTTCCTAATATGTAACTTAAACCTCCCTTGCTGCAACTTGAGCCCACTGCTCCTTCTTCTGTCATCTGCCCCCACTGAGAACAGTCCAGCTCCATTCTCTTTCAAACCTCCCTTCAGGTAGTTGAAGGCTGCTATTAAATCCTGTGTCAGTTTTCTCTTCCCCAAATTAAATAAGCCCAGTTCCTTCAGCCTTTCCTCACAAGTCATGTCCCCCAGCCCTCCCACTGTTTTTGTCGCCCTTCACTGGCCTCTGTCCAATTTGTCCACATCCTCTCTGTAAGTGGGGGGCCCAAAACTGAACACAGGACTCCAGATGTGACCTCACTGGTGCTGAATAGAGGGGAATAATCACTTTGCTTGACCTGCTGGCAACACACCTACCAGTGCAGCCCAGTATACTGTTAGCCTTCTTGGCAACAAGGGCACACTGGTGGCTCATATGCAGCTTATTGTCACTGTAACCTCCAGGCCCTTTTCTGCAGAGCTGCTGCCCAGCCAGCCAGTCTCCAGCCTGTACCGGTGCATGGGATTACTCTGTCCTAAGTGCAGCACTTAGCACTTGTCTTTGTTGAACCTCATGAGATTCCCTTTGGCCCAATCCCCCAATTTGTCTAGGTCACTCTGAATCCTAGCCCTCCCCTCTAGCATATCTACTATACCCCCAGCTTGGTGTCATCTGCAGACTTGCTGAGGGTGCACTCTATACCATCTTCCAGGTTGTTGACGAAGACATTGAACAAGACGGGCCCCAGGACCGACCCCTGGGGCACTCCACTTGATACCAGCTGCCAACTAGACAACAAGCGATTATTACCCTCTGAGCCTGATGCTCCAGGCAGTTTTCTGTCCACCTTACAGTCCATTCATCCAGCCTGTACTTCTTTAGCTTGCCTGCGAGAATGTCGTGGGAGACCATATCAAAAGCCTTGCTAAAACCAAGGTATGCTGGGCTCCCTGCATTCACAGAGCCAGTCGTCTTGTCATCAGAGACATCAGGTTGGTCAGGTGTGACTTGCCCTGGTGGATCCATGCTGACTGTTTCTAATCACCTTTTTCTCCTCCAAGTGCTTAGCGGTGGATTTTTTGACTATCTGCTCCATGACTTTTCCAGGGACTGAGGTGAGGCTGACCAGTCTGCAGTTCCCTAGATCCTCCTTTTTCCCTTTTCTTAAATATGGGCGCTGTGTTTGCCCTTTTCCAATCATCTGGGACCTCTCCTGATCGCCACGTGTTTTCAAAGATGATGGCAAGTGGCTCTGCAGTCACTTCATCCAACTCCCACAGCACTCTGGGTGCATCCTGTCTGGTCCCATGGACTTGTACACATCCAGCTTTTTTAAATAGACCCTAATCTGTTCTTTCAGTACTGAGGGCTGCTCACCTCCTCCCCAAACTGTGCTGCCTGGGGCAGTAGTCTGGGAGCTGCCCTTGCCTTGAAGAAGGCATTGAGCACGTTAGCTTTTCCTGCATCCTCTGTCACAAGGTTGCCTCCCCCATTCAGTAATGGACCCAGGTTCTCCCTGATCCTCCTCTTGCTACCCATATACTTGTAGAAGCCCTTCATTATCCTTCACATCCCTTGCTAGCTGCAGCTCCAATTGCGCTTTGGCCTTCCTGACTTCATCCCTGCATGCTTGAACAATGCTCTTATGCTCCCCCCTAGTTCTTTGTCCAGTTTCCACTTCTTATAAGCTTCCTTTTTGTGATTTAGTTTATTGAAGAGTTCCCCACTAAGCCAAGCCAGTCTTCTGCCATACGTGCTAGTCTTCTTGTGCATCGGGATGGTTTGTTCCTGCACTCTCTCTAAGGCTTCCTTCAAGCACAGCCAGCTCTCCTGGACTCCTCTCCCCCTCAGACTGGCTTCCCAGGGGGACCTGCTCATTAGTTCCCTGAGTGAGTTGAAGTCTTCTTTTCTGGAGCCCAGGGTCCTTACTCTGCTGATCTCCGTCCTTCCTTTCCTCAGGATCCTGAACTCGATCATCTTGCAGTCGCTGCTGCCCAAGTTGCCATCTACTACTACATTCCCCACCAATTCATCCCTGTTCACGAGCAGCACGTCAAGAAGAGCATGGCCCCTAGTTGGCCGCTCCAGCACTTGCTGCAGGAAGTAGCAAGGCCAGGTCCTTGCAGGAAGAAACCCCTGAGCCCAAGCAATGGGGTCTATGGTTTTCTCTCTATCTGAGCAGAGAAGGGAAGCACCAGGAGTTTCCACTACCACCTGTTCAGCCTGCACAAGGGCAGCGCATGATAAAAGTTTCAGTGTGTCCAGACTTAGTTCTTGTTAGCGACAGGAATTTAGGAAGCACTTGGAAGTGCTGGGGAGGGGCAGAGGTACAGCTCTGCATCCTTTACTTCCTCCTCTAACCCCCAAAAGTACCTGCACAGTGGGAGAATGAGCTGCGTCCCCACATCTTCTATGAGAGCACATACCTCTGAGGATAGATGTTTGCTTCTGAACTTGCTCTCTGCTTTTAGGCAATGCAGGCTCTCTTAGAAAGATAGCTTTAAGCATAAGACTGCATGCAATCTTGCGGTCTAAGCAAACGCTGGCTTGATGGCCTAATTCTTACATTAACACACTCTGTAGCCTTAGTCATTAACTTTAAGATCTCTACCTTGGCTTCCCTAGGTACAAAATAGGGACTTTATTATTATTCCCCAGGTACGAAGTATAGAGAATTTATTATTAGCCCTTCATAGTAGTGATGTGAATATGAGCTGGTTAATACTGGCAGTGCAGTACATTGTTGATAAAACCATCAGACTAGTGAAAGCTCTGATCAGATGAAATGTAGCATAATTACAGATAAGACATTGTACTTAGGTGCAGCTCCATGGATTTCTGCAGAGTTTTGCACTGGCAGAAAACCTAGCTTCTTAAAGCAACTGGGGAACCCCCGCCTCCCCCCAACATTCACCTTGCTTGTTTTTCTACCAAAAGGATAAATGAGGTTTGGGGAGCAAAGACTTGGCTAATGCTAAGTTCCTCAGGCTGGCTCTGAATGTAATGATGTGATTAGAGTGGACAGAGATCGGCTAGGCTCGTGGGAAGACGGGCTTTTCAAGCCCTGGTAAAGTCGGCTGAGGTGGTCAAATTTATTATCGCAGCCGGTGTTCTTTTGGCAGCGTAGGCACTTGTCCTCTGCAGCAGAGCCATGCTCGTTTTGGGTCGTCTACTGCTCTGAGATGGAAAACATGTCCAGTTGCTGCCAACCTGGCCTGAGAATTTGATTGTACTTGCAGACAAAATGCAGAGCTGATTTATTATTGGTCATTAATGGGTGCTGCCCAACAAACACATAGCATCCCTCCCATAGAAGAACGATCTATTAATGAACATAGATGTTTTTCAGTTACCGGGGAAGCATGTTTATTGAAAATGAAAACATCTGATTTAATAAGGTCTGTTGTAACTTGCTGCAATGCTAAGCTGTAGAGCTCTTTCTGTGTGCAATACAAGCAGAAATCAGATGGACGTAGCTTGTTGTTGTTGTTGGGTTTTTTTAAGGTAGCTTACAATGATGGCTCTAATTGCAGATTCTCTGCGTTACTACTATCTTGGGCATACTGTACTGAAGCCACATGGAACAAACTCTGAATTTAAATAAGAGTTAGTAATATGTTGAGCCAATATGTCTTCAGTTTTGAAACAGAAGTAGGAAAGAGCTATTTAGTGCAATTAGAAGAGATCAGCTTTCTCAAGTTTGATGTCACAAGAGGATACTAGTCGAGCATCAGACTAATGGTATTTTATTAGCACGTTTCCAATCCATAACCATTTAATATGAAATAAAATCCATCACTTTCATTAGCAAAAACATTCATTTTATTATGGTTGGCATTATGACACTGCAATTAGGGGGAAAAAAAAAGCAAAAAACCTTGTCATGGAAATGTTGATTTCAATCCATGCTCCTTTTTTTTTCTGTCCTTATTTTTTTAAAACTACACGTTTATGAACATCCTTGCATACATTTAATACACTTAATGAGCCGACGTTCTTGAGAATTGCCAACATTTAAAACAAACAAACCACAAGCAGTATTCTAGGGGTGTTTTTGCTATTAAATTAAATCTGGAATAAAAATAATTGTCCCTGGATTTATTTTTTTAAATAATTGAAATAGTTGAGTGCTTCATTAAAATATTAAATATTTCTGGAAGGATTATTTTGAGTGTTTAGCAGGGAATGCCAGTTTATGGTAGATCGTGATTATAGGTTACTGTCTCTGAAGTCAATACAATTACCCTACAGAGGAAAAAAGGGCTAAGTTATATGCTCCCATTTTTATTGCTGCGTTCCTTGGAGGGTTGCATGTGTTTACCTTTAACGGGCTTTAGACTTTGTGTCCTTTGTGGTTTCTGGCAGGAGCTATTAAATTCTTTCATGTCTATTGCTTTATTAAGGAATGTGAAGCCACATGCAAAATAAGAGGAGAGCACAACAGTACGAAACGCAAATAATCCCTGATGAGATGCACATCTTGAATAGGGATTAGGGAACGCTTTACACTTAATTCTGCAGTTGAACTGTTAGACTTTAAAAATTCCAAAAGGGGGCAATCTTACCCTCCGTGCAAAAGCCGATGGATATAATCCAACTGAGAAAATACAGCCACAGGGCTTTTCATATTGTTTTGAACTGAGAACCTACAAAAAAGTTCTTATTTATTTGGGTGAGATTAAAGTTGAACATCAGGACATTAGTGATAATTTTCTCTTAAGGATGATTTTTTTTAGGAATGCGACTGGAGGTTTGCTCAACAAGAATATGAATGCATGTGGTCACTGGGAAATTATGATGGTTAAGGTTATCTGATGCCTGTAGCTGAAGAGAACAATTGCGTGTTTGAGAGAGAGAACCATAAAAAAAAAAAAAAAAGTCAAGTTATACACTTTAATTGCTCTTGGGCATAAATCAAACTTGTTTATGGCAGAGATTAAAGGAAAAATGGAATCCCAGGCTCCTCCCTGTTTTTCCAGCTGATTTGCCACTTACGAAAATTTATGACACACAAAATGTGTGCTCCCTCGAGGAACGTCATTGATCAGCGCAACTTGGTTTTCATCATTTTGATCTCTTATTCCTATAGCATTTATACTCGAAATACATAACCTTATTCAAAAAGAATCCAGATCTCCACCAAATGTCACCCTTCCGTCTGTAATAACCGATAAATAAGCTACAAACATGCTGTGAAAATGTGCTACCTATTAAAATGGGCTCTGATGCCATTAATAGCTATCTAAAGAGCACTGTATCTTTGACACTTTTTAAATATTGCTTTCGGGGATGACAGGCTTCTATATTCAGATGCATTTCTGACTGTCCGTAGGAGTAAGAAAGGAAGGCCTCCCATACAGTAATATGAAGCTAATATTGGACAATTTTCAAGTACCTTGCACCACGGAAGCATGCTAATGGATTGGTTGCACTAAATAGTTTAGTGCAGCGTGGCGTATCGAAGTGCACTTCCTTGCCGTTAGCGGTCGCAACTTTGGAAAGAGGAAAGATGGTAGTGCACGTGGCAACAGTGCCGCAGTCTGCCGCTCCTCTAGTTGTCTAGGCGGTAAAATGGGATTTTAGTGGAGTTTAAATTATGTCCAGAAAGGGCACAGAGAACCAATGAATATGTTCTTGCTACTGCTTGAGCTGCAAATCCCTGGAGACGCCCAGAGGCATCTTGGGATGTTGAGGAAACGCGCCCCACTCCACTGCGAGGACAGTCTGAGTTATACGGTGTAGTCCAAGCAGTGTACCTCTTGCCAGGTCACGCTCCACTTGGGACTTTCGTCCCCGAACTACAACCACTGTGATTCCAAGCTATCCTACAAACATCGTAGTTAGACTCCCAGTTGTCTTGTGATTTAGAAAGAGAGAGTCTTTCCGTGCTCACTGTGTTGTTTGGGTACCAGGGTGCGTAGGTCTCCAATGGCGACAATTCATGGCACCCGATTCCTGTTTTGTCTCGGTGTAACCCTAACGGCATTAGTGGAGTTACTGTTGGTTTGCACTTGTATAAAAGTGTCACTGGGCCACATGGCAGGAAGAAGAAAGCAATTTTCCTTAATGATCATCAGTTTAGAAACACGTGTGGCAGCCCTCCTTGGAAAGACCAATATTTGAAAAGGGCCGATCCCCAGTGGGGGTAAATACATCCCAGTGGGAGGGAAGATCTGGTGCTTACCAACCGCGTCTGCACGAGACGCTGGCTGCGCAGTTGGTACTTGCATAACCGAGTATTAAATGAGCGTGCAGTAACCGGAGTCCCTGTGCGGTAGCGGCCCGGCACAGTTGCCTAGTGGTGCAAAGTAGTTTGTTACTACTGCACAGTAGCGTTGTCTCCCAGTGTGTAGTAACGGCGCAGTAGCAACACAGCAAGCATGCCATCTTTTCTTTGCTATAGGGCCGGGGAGAGGAGAGTTTGGGAATGAACGGTGCGGGGACTTTGCTTCTGATATGGCTTGACTTGGACCTTTCTCCTTATTTCAGACAGAGAATCTGTCCAGTACTTGAGTTCTCGGAAACTTTCTGAATTCTGTTATCTGTGAATTAAAGGTAATTACTATTCACCGGTTGCTCTTCGCAGCTGCACTTTACCTTTATAAAATAAGGGTTATGATATTTCCAATAAAAGGGCCAAAACCTGTTAATGCCTCCTACCGCAAGAAGTCAGGTTGAAGAGTAATAAATGTAGCATCTGTTGGTATTTGGAAGTCTGGGCTGGGCAGATTCTCAGCTGGTGGAAACTGGAGTATTTCCACTCGGTGTAATGGAGTGATTTGAATTACCATTAAGCACCTGGCCCGTGAAGTCTGAATCTTTCTTTCTTTTTTTTAAGCTACAAGAGTAGATACATTGTTGTGCTCTGTAAAAACCAAAGTCAAAATGGATGAGAGTCCCACTATATTTTTATAGCGGACGAAAGGGCTGTATGTTGCTGTGACCTTTAGACTTGCTACAGACTAGTTTAGACCTCATTCGAAACCCCACGCCGGTTTTAAAAATCTCGTTGCAGATGAAGACTGTAGAAATTGCTCTTATTATCTGTTTAAATGCGAAAACCGTTGTTTGGGATTTTTGCCTGAAGTACACTTTTGCTGAGAGATTTAATTTTATTTTTATTTTTTATTGTCACATGCATGGCGTTTTTAAAGTAAATAAGAGTACAAGGTTTATATTCTTTTAAATGTATATTGTATTTGTCTTCCCAACACTGTGGTTTTTAGGACTGTGAATAACGTAGTATGGAGCCAGCCTATTAAACAGCCTGTTTTTGTAAGGAAACTGTTAGTCCCCCTACAATATTCTATTGCTTACTGTGTTCTTCCAATATGCTTAGCATTCCACAACCTAAATGATCATTTGTTGAACAAATTCATGCTTTTATTAGTCAAAATACAGAGAAAACAGAGCCCCCCTGTTTCAAGATATTTGCTAATGCACGGTTAATTATCACATATAGCTTACTATAATTCATTTTACAGGGAGACCTCCTGCAGGTAACATACTAGCAGTTTATGAAGCAAAATAACCTCACTATAGATTCGAACTGTTTCACTACTGGTCAGACAGTTGCTGCTTCTAGGCCTTCTCACTTCACATTGCTAATTTGAACAAGGCTTTATTTTTATATTTGTCAGCAGCAAGACTGTAGCATGGTTGTTAAACCTCTCCCAGGCCTAATTAGAGTAGCAATGCTAGCATTCATAATGAATCTCGTGTCCTGGGATGGAGGAGGTAGCCCTGGTGCTGCAGTAGCTTCCTGGCAGACAGTTGCTGGCAGGTTTAAGGTAGCTTGTGGCTTGCAATATTAAGTGACTGTTGAAATTCATTGACTCCACTGCGGCTTATGTGTCTAGATGACAACAAGTTTACACGGTTCTTTTATAGTTACAGCAAATGGGTCCATTTAAATATTTATTAGGTGATTATGGTGATGTGAAATGGAAAAAAATTGCAAAGTACAGTATTGCATGTATAACTTTTATACAAAATAGGCCTGTGGTATCATTTGAAATTACAGCATCTTTTTTTCCTCATAAATATTTATAGTGTATCAGTTGCTAGGAATGCTAATTTACTTGCATTCTGTTTTTTATTTAATTTGACATCCATTTGGGTAGCCATTAAAAGCACTCACTCGGATTTGACTGAAGGATATTTCAATCAGCAGCTGAGTGGCGTTTTGATTAGCCTGGGTGAGGTTCAGTGTTAGGAGCTCTGTTGCCTTCACGAGACGCAGAAAGGAGAGTTGGCTGCCTGCGTTTGATGATGGCAATCCTGGCAAAAACCTCACTGCTTGCAAACTTTTCCTTGGGAGCAGTTCGTCAGGATGCTTGGGGCAAACTCGGCCAGCTTGATTTACATTGCTCTTCATCAAACTTTTTTTTTTTTCCTGCACAAAAGTGAAGAGAACTCCAAAGCTGCACATAAGTCCCTTACCAGGAATTAAGCAGGAACATTGTAAATCAGCTTAAATTTGTAAATGGTAGAGCAAACTCCCTTGGGAGGAGAGAAGGAGAGTGCTTGCACCCCTTGCTCCCTTCGTTTCTCCCCCCACCCAAGGCCCTGCTCCATGGAAATGTTTGTGGCTACAGATCTTGGGGGGGGGGGGGGGATAAGTCCAAAACATTATTTAAGCCAGTGCTGAAGAGGGTCCGTTGTCTGGTTCACGGACTAATGTATGTGCAAAACTGTCAGAGCGCCATAGCCCTCACCTAAAATGTTCATCGTGTTGATACAACAAACAGCAAGTCGAGCCTGGAGTAGGACGTCTGTTCTGAATACAGATCTGACTGCTGGATAATGAGACCCGGTCTACATTTAGAAAGCTTGATTGTGCTGGAGGTCCGCTGCTTTTGTGATACTATCACTAACATTGGGTCACCCCTACACGGTTGAGTGGGTCAGAAACTGGCTGATGGGGCGCTCCCAGAGTGGTGGTGGATGGGTCGTACTCATTCCTGCCACTGGCAGGGGCTCTCTCCAGGGTGGACCTGGAGAGATGTGAGCAGCGGGGTCCGCCAGGGCTCGGTCCTTGGGCCTGCGCTGTTCAACATCTTCGTCGCTGACTTGGACGAGGGGGTGGAAAGCAAGCTATCTAAGTTCGCTGATGACACCAAACTGTGGGCTGAGGTGGGGACACCAGAGGAGAGGGAGATGCTGTAGCGGGATCTGGGCCGGCTACAGGAGTGGGCGGACAGAAACAGGATAGGATTTAACATGGACAAGTGCAGGGTGACGCATCTGGGGAGAAGCAACCCTCAGCACACATACTGGCTGGGAAGCTCCCCTCTTGCTAGCACGGTGGAGGAACGGGATCTTGGC
>JAGPOW010002173.1:7303695-7336077 GCA_030014935.1 Caiman crocodilus | reverse complement strand
GAAATGCAGCATTTTCCACCCAAGGAACATTTTCTTTCCCGCACAAATTGATTTTTGTACCGTTGGAGTCGGGGGTTCCTCAGAAAGCCACTGCAGTACTGGGAAGTGTGTTTGCAACTACTGCGTTTTATTTTTTGCCTCTCTTTACCTTTAACTTTAAGACAGCAAAGTGATATTTTTAGAGTGCCGTAAATATTTATTTAATAAATTCTTCTTGGAGGCCATCTTAAACAAGGTATGAAATCTCGTCTCGGTTGCTAAATTTCGGCTGGTAGACTGACAGTTGTTTTTTTTCTTGTCAATGTGTACTGGCTGAATAATAAACAGCATATAGGCATATATAATGTAAACGCTGACTGACAGCTCCCTTCAAGCAGCAGCGCTATAATGTACTTTTCCATAGCCTCATTTTACATGCTGAAAACTGCTTGGCGACTTGTTTTGATGTAAATAATACACCTCAAACAGCATTGGTGAGTGTGTGTGAGAGAGGGAGATGAAAAGACGGCATGAATAGCTATTTGTCAACTGGTTGCCTTCCCCTCTTAATGATTTTCTTAATACTGTGGATCTAATTTTCTTATACTAGTCCTTTAGGTCATCAAAGGGATCATTTTTTTCCCCTTGATTGGCAATTGGAGAAGCTCAGCTATTTTTAGAGCGTTTATACACATGCTCCAGGAGGCACGCGGGGGGTGCTTTAATTAGTGTCACTCTGAAAGCCACACTAATTAAAAGCTCCCGGAGTGTCACGTGTATCAGCATCCCTGCACTGAAAGATGGTGGTGGGATGCTTTGCACTAACACTTGTTGAACGAGCGTTAGTTCAAAGCACCCCAGCGCCATTTTTCAATGCAGGGATGCTGATACGCATGATGCTGAAGGCTGCTCGTGTGTGGTAATTTCCAGGCACGATTAATTTCCACGATTAATTGAGTCTGCTCCGACGAGCTGAAATTACAGCAGGTCGGAGAAGGCTCCCTGCTCGTGTATAGGAGCCCTTGTGATCAGTAAAATTCTTGCTTTTACTCAGCCTATTCCATTAGAGAGGCAGCTGCCTGGCTGCTTTACCCCAGGACGGTTGGCAGTAGACTAGCATTTCATGAAGGGACTACCGGGGTTCAGGTGCTTGGTGCTATAAGGTGCCCATTCCACAGCAGGTGGAAGCAGTAGCATCTTCATTAACAAACTACCTTGTTTTAAAGGAAGGTAGCATGTCCCACTGGATAGAGCGTTTTGAGAAACCAGAAGTTTAGGCAAGGCTGATTCTGTTTTGAGCCTGGGGTTAGACTTGATCGGGGTGGGCAAAATGTGGCCCACGGGCCAGATGCGGCCCACCAGGCCGTTGTATCCGGCCCGCAGGGTTCCTAAAAAATTTAGAAAAGTAATATTTATCTGCCCCTGGCCACCTGTTGTGCAACCCTCGATGGCTTGCCAAAACTCAGTAAGTGGCCTTCCACCCAAAATAATTGCCCGCCCCTGGCCTACATGACCTGTTGAGTTCACGTCCAGCTCTACTTTTCTATGAAGAGACCTGTTTTATTCCCAGCTGTGCTACTAATCTGCAGAGTGACCTTGCACAAATCTCTTTATTTTCTAGGTCTCATTAATCCTGGCAAAGGATCAGCCTGTGGCACCAATTACCATAATATGAGAATTAACAGGTCTAGTGGCAGATGCTAATCACTTCTCTGAAGTATAAGGTGCTATTATCCCCATGTTCTAGATGAGGAACTGGAGCACAGAGAGTTGGGGTCTAAATGCTTATTTGGATCGGGTCCCAAATCCAGTTGAAACTATTTAGGCACCTAAATACTGTTTTTGGACCTGGCTCTAACTGACTTTCCCAAGATTTGGGGTGGATTTTGTCTCTCAGGTGAGTGCCCTAATTAGCAGCCTACTGTTCCTGCTCTGATGATATTGAACAGCTTTGTAAAGGGCTTTGCTATTTACAAAGGAAAAGACATTTAAGAATTAGATATTACAGTGATTAATACATAATTTCCTCAAAAGTGATTCTAAGTGGAATCTCACCTTTTGTGCTAAGAGAAGTCGCATTGTCTTTGCACCTGAAGTGAGGTCCTACTATAGATGCATTGCAAAGCAGGTTGTATTTGAAGCAACAGGAAGCTGTGACATCTACCATGTAAGACCAGACCTTTGCCATGTACCAAGTCACCAAAAAACCAAGTAAAATCCTTACATCTTCAGGGTAACTTTCAGTGCCTTATTTCCTTTAAGAGATCCACTCAATCCATGCAATTCATTTTCTAAATAAGATAAATGTGTAAATATGCACCAGAGGTGGGAGAAGGTTATTCGCTGAATTAATTTTGAGACAGCAAAAAACTAATGGAAAGAAAATGGGATCAGCAGTATTTGGTCTGATCATATTCTTCTGGACATTTAGAGAAGAGATGAAAGAGATTGTCCCCAAGCCAGATAACATGAAGGCATCAAATTTCATAGTTTCCTCAGATAAAATGTGGATAAAGTTCCTTCTAATTAGAGGAGAAACGGTGGCTGCTCAATCTTTTGGCAGTGGGGGAAGCATGGTTTAATGGACAAAATGACTAGAAGTTGGTAGAGATTCAACTCCTGGCTGTGATGCCAAATTGCAGTATGACATTGTCAAATCATTTCGGTGTCTTGTCCTTTATTCCCCATGGGCAAAACGGGGAGAATATTTGTTGCCGTAACGGTATTAATCGTTGAAGTGCAGAACTTTGTGATTAGAAATTAACAAACTAAAAAGCAGATAATTTGTTTTTTGGGCTATGTTAACCAAGTGATTAGGGAGCCAGTGGCATGTTGTACCCACACTGCTGTAATACAGAGCACCAAGCGAGGTGGCTGCACAACAGCAGTCACTGTTAAGTGTCTGTCATTAACAGTCTCAGCAGAGGCCAGAAAATAGAGGGTCTTCTTGCAGGTCAGGATTTAAGGTGTGTTTGGCAAAGCAAACCCTAGGCCTTGACTAGGGCGGGATTGCTGAGGGGCTTTTGTCAAATCTTCCTTCACTTCAGTGTCTTTGAGTTGCTGGGGGAAAAAATTCTTGACAGTCATGTCACGTCTGCAGATACAATTTAGCTGATGCAATAAAGTGAAGACTGAACGTGGCAGACCTCTGTGTGGAAGGGTCAGCACTGGACCAGAGCTTATCTGAGAAGGTCTAATCCTGCGAGCTGCCTCGTAATCTCTAGCAGCAACAACCTGACTTAAGAGAAGAAATCTGGCATTGATCTCCTCAATGTCCTGCCTCCTCAAAGCAAAGTTCATGTCTTTTCAGTAGAAGGCTGCAACTTGTTCTGACTTCACTTCTCTATTGTCGGTGCCAGCAGCTTCTCCCCAGCTGAATTCAAAAAGTCAGATTTGGAAAGCTGTGTATCAGCCCCACATCAGAACTTTTGTCATCTCATCCAAATTAAACTCTGCACGTTCTTGGGTAGCTTCATGTAGGTATGAGGGACACTGAAGAATGCACATATGCATACTTGGAGCTGTTAAGGTTGGATATGGAGCTGTTATGATTGGATATGGAACCAAATCTCAGTTATGGTCCTGTCTGGGCATTTGCATTTTGATTTGTGGATGAAATCTTTAAACAGGAGTCCAGCTGCAAAGTCATTGTGCTCTAAACTTTAGAACACACCCTAATGGAGAAGACAGGGCAATCGTGTATGCATGTGATAAAATACAGAATACTGTGGCTAAGTACAGACAGTCAAAAAGCCCAAAGCCAAATCAGTTCAGTCTTTGAAGATTAGTCTAAGCTGTGTAGATGGAACCAATAAACGAGTGAACAGACATTCACTTTTGATTCCAGAAATTCAGCCACATGCCTGCTGTGGCCCAGGCCAGAAGCCAGGGGGTGCTAGAGCACACCTCCCTGCTTGGCTGGAGCAGACAGCTTGGCTGAAGGCTAGCTTGCCCACCTTGAGAGGGAGGTGCAAAGCATCCTGGGATGTTGGGGGACTGTGAGTTAACTTGAATCTAGAGGAGATCTGGAACAGAATTTCAATAAACCAATTTTACCTAAATCAGTTAAGTCTGATACTACATTAAGTTAAATCAGTCTGATAAATCATTTGAGTTTGATACTCCTTAAGTCTGATCCTACATCCATCTAGGTTTATCTTCATTTCAGTCATTTTGAAAGTGGTTTACGTGCACTGAACTTCCGTTGTGCTACAGATTTGAACTGATTTTCACACACGTTACCGGTTTGTGTGTAATTTCTGTCCCTAGCCTATGTGGATTGAACTAAAATAAAAATTGGGGAATGTTCTTTTTCTTTTTCTTTTTTTTCCAAAAAGGAAAGGATCCCCCCACCCCCCAAAAAATATTGCAGCTTTGTTGTTGGACAAAATGTTCCATTCAACCTGAAACAAAATGAGATTTGGTGTATTGTGCAAGGGTGCAGTGGGAAGCAGCAGTCAGGAAGGGCTAGACTGGCAGAACTGCTGCAAGAGAAAGCCAAGGAGGTATTCAAATCCCAGGATGAGAGATGTTCCATGGTGGAGTGCTCTCAGTCTTTCCTTTTGATGCTGCTCCACTTCGTGTAGGCAATTAAACATTTACTGCTGTACAGATGTCCTTCCTCCCTGGCTGTTGAGCCCTTCTCCCTCTCTGTCCCTATTTAAATATTCCATGAAATGTAGAGCAGCCTCCACAGGAAGGTTTGGGAGAGATCTCCCTGAGGCTTGGGCATGCCAAGAGATTGCTGTGGCAAGCTAGAGTGTGACTAGCTATTCTGGAGTAACTCCCTGTTTCCATGTTCTTCCCCTTGGTGACTGCCAAGTTATTTATCCCTCAAGAAAAGTGAGGAAAGCTGCCTCACACTTACTGTGGGGTTAGAGTATGCACACAGATGGCTAACACAGAGCAGTTGATGCTGTCATCTCACATAGCAGCTTATTTTACAGCAATTTGCTTGTGTGCCCATGGCCTTCGAATATCCATCTGGTGATGGGAGATCCAGTTTCAGATCGTGGCGCTGAATCGGACAGTGAATCTGAGCTTAGGTTTTCCCACCTCTCACTCGTGTGCTCTCATTAGTGTGTTGGAGTTGTTCCACTTTGTATAAAATCCATAAAAAAGCATGGAGTGAGAATGGTTCAGACCCTCCTCTGGGAATGATTTCCAGTCCCTGCTGTGGTGAATGTTTAATTATTTACGTAAAGTAGAACAGCAGCAGCAGGTTGCTGCCCACTCCAGAATGCCTCATGGCATGATGATTAGGTTACTTTCCTAGGAAGCTGGGAGATCCTGTGCTCAAAGCCCCTCATAATGAGGATAGGAATGAACTTAGGTCTCTCCTCTCCTCTGGGGAGGAGAGGGGGGAGGCACGAGCTCTTCCTCCTGCAGTTCTGTAGCTCTTACCCCTTTTTTTTCCTTTACCCTAGCAGAAACTGTGCTTTTAAATCCAGCTAGAATTCATAGATAGTTTTGTCATGGCTAAAGTCACCGTTCACCAAAAACCCATCTGCCAAGATATAGTGTATATAGGGTGGCCATCAAGGTCCTTCAAGAATAGAGGATAGCTGCACCACCATGAATGTCCCAAGGCTGGGCGTGGGGCACGGCGAGCTCCTGCAGGCAGTGGGCTGAGCAGGGAGCAACCACAGGTGGCCATGGCAGTGTCGGCGGCGGGCCGAGTGGAGAGCTCCCGCAGGCGGCCACAGCAGTGTCAGTGATGGGACAAGTGGAGAGCTCCCGCAGGCGGCCATGGCAGTGTCAGTGATAGGACAAGTGGAGAGCTCCCACAGGCGGCCACGGCGGTGTCAGTGATGGGACAAGTGGAGAGCTCCCACAGGCGGCCACGGCAGTGTCAGTGATAGGACAAGTGGAGAGCTCCCACAGGCGGCCACGGTGGTGTCAGTGATGGGACAAGTGGAGAGCTCCCACAGGCGGCCACGGCAGTGTCAGTGATAGGACAAGTGGAGAGCTCCCACAGGCGGCCACGGCGGTGTCAGTGATGGGACAAGTGGAGAGCTCCCGCAGGCAGCCACGGCAGTGTCAGTGATGGGACAAGTGGAGAGCTCCTGCAGGCGGCCATGAGGGTTGCATGGGAAGGTGCTGAGTGGTGAAGAATAGAGGACATAAATGCATCTGGTTTCTTATCCATCGAGGACAAAGGGCCATAACACCAGACTGTCCTCTATAAAAACCAGATGAGTGGCCACCCTAAGTGCAGAACTGAAGTGCTGCACATTGGGACCTTTTAAGTTTAAACATTTCAACATGGAGATAGAAACTGTACCCTCTTGCTCCAAACATACAGGTCCCATCCCATATGGCCTAGGGAAGCATCTTCATTAGCTGTTAGTAGTGTCTTAGGTATTCAGTTAAACAGCTCTCATCCAAAACCTGGCATCTTCATTACAACTAGTGATGAAGTAAGGCAGGATCACGGGAATGGCACGTACAGAATCATAGGCCTGGCCTGGCCTATGTACAGTTTGTCCCACCGTGGACTGAAGGATCACCAGCAGCGTGCCAGCAGCCTGGTATACAGGGGAGAGGCAGGGTCGGGAGCAAGGAGTTCTGGCTGGGGTTGACCGAGGAGCCTATGGGCAGTATGAACTTTTGGAAAGCTGCAGAGGCTTTTTTGTTGCTCTTGGTCCATTTGATTTGTTATGGACCCCGTGGGTGGGACTGGGTTGAATCAAGTCCCGGTGAAACTCGGATCCACCGTGGATCGCAGTAGCTGTGCTGAGTTACGTGCCCTGGAGCTCCATCCCATCAGATGGCACGGGCGCGTTCCTGTAGCCGCTTCGCCGTCACCCTCCAAATCATCTGCTCATGCTTATCTTCCTTTTCACAATGCAGAGTGGCTTCTTTTTCATTTGGGGGTTATAAAAACGTCCTCCTTTCCCGTCCTGAGACTGCTAGGCAGTTTGCACTACTTAAGAGCCAGGCTCCAAATGAGGCAGCCATTCTTAACCTATGCAGACAAAGGGAGTGGTTCCCCTAGCAACAGGAACCATGTGGAGGTTCTCCGAGAGCTCTTTTCCCCCTACTTGTGTTTTCTTTCAACTCCAAGGTTTTGCGCAGCATCTTGTCTGAGGACTCCGACAGCTGGGCTAGAGGCGAGCAACTCTGGCTCTAGATAATCAGCGCTCAAAAGGCAGTTGTTCTGCATTCATCAGACAGCAAAGATGATAAGCCCGGGTAAGTGAACTGGCAAGCAGCCCAAGTCGACGATGTGTTGGGAGAGGGAGGGCTGAAGTTTAGCGTCTAGCTGACAGAATTGTTCAGCACTCCCCAGCAGGCATGTGGTTCTGCAAGAGATGTGATATGTAGCCCTCGTATTGATGCGATCCGCGCTCTAGGTCAGGGTGTGCGAGCTGGGAGCAGAAGCAGAACAGCAGGAGAGCGAAGTCCTGAACTATGCTGCCGACTGGCTAAGTGACCGCTTGTCCTCGTGGTCCTGTCCTTTCTCCGTCTCGTTAAGTGGAGCTGTAATGTCACGGGGACGTTGTTGAGAGAACTGAATGTGTGAAGTGCTCTATAAATGTGGATTGCTAATACCTCGGGTCTCGCACTCATTACGTTAGCTCATATAGTTCTGTCAATTTTTTGCTTTCATTGCAGCTTTAATGCAATTCGTTAACTTTTCTGCCGGTTTAGGTATGTATTTTTCCCTCCGGTACAATATTTATAATTTTGTGATGGGAGGTATGTGCATGTGCATCCAGGTGAGAAATATGTGCGCTGTATAAAATGAACAACATGATCGTTTTTTTCTGGGAATAAGCCAGGGTGGTGTGTCTTGGCAAAATATAGACCCTCCAGCACAATGGGCTTAATCCGTTTGTGTGAAAACATTAAAGCATGCCGTTGTTCTGCTGTCACTGCAGAGCCGTTTATAAGAAGTCTTGCAAACCCAGTCTTATCTGAACAAGGCAATATGTAATGTGACAATCTTGTGGCTGAAGATAATCTTGATAATCTTTGGCTCAGTTGTTCAAAACATGGAGCTAAATATATTAAGTGTAACTCAGTTATGGTACCTTATTGGGGAATTGCATGAGGGATAAAGTTGGCAAGGAGAGCATCCTCCTGGGCTTAATGTACAGAGCTCCCATGATCATAGTGTTCAGATATGATTTTTATTTTTATTTTTTTAAATTAAACTCCTATTTTAGGTCTTGTTTTGGACAAACGGACCGTTGCTGAGTAGCTGGCCTGTTCATTTGGACACGGGCTCCCTTTCATCGCAGGTCTGCAATTAGTTCTGTCGGGTATGGGACGCATTGCAGCGAGGGCGTTTACCAAGGGTGTCAGTTGGCCTCATGAAAATTGCTTAATTGTTCATATAACAACTGCCCATAGAAGCCAAGTGCATTGATACATGTGTAAATGGCCCGCAAGCCGTGTCAGTGATATACGCTCTTGCAACTGCTTTGCTGACTGTGTCACTGGAGGACCATCCCGTGAGTACTAGTTATTGTGTATTTGAATAGTGCTTAACATGATTCGGCCTGACCGAGCTGGTTGCAGAATTCCTGCAGGAACAATGTTAGGTTGTAATGTCCGCCCCCTTCCAGAGCCGTCTACAATTTGTTTTTTGCTTCCTCCTGCACCACTGAGAAAATGTTCTGTGCTATAACCTCACAATGAGCAACTTTAACTTATGTCCCCGAGCAACGACCTACGATCGCACAGTGCTGACCAGGAGAGAAGTGTTGCCTTGCTCTCTCTAGCATCTACTTTGCCCGCTGCTTCTCTTATGCCAGAAACAAATTATACCAGCTGAGGATCTCACCTGCAATGTTTTATTCCCCCTCCCCCTGCAGTCAGCCTCTGTTTTCCCAGTTACGGTATACTATGTCCTGTAGCATTTTTTAAAAGGTGTCTTTGGTTGCTCAGTCCTCTGTCGGACTTGATAGACTTTGTTCGTTAAGAAGTCTGACCTCGCAGACTTTGATGACCTACTTTTCATTGCTCTACTTGGGACCTACTTCCAGAGGTTCCTGTCCCCACGCTCACCAGCTGACCGATTCATTTGCCCCATCTCCTTGGACAGGATCATGCTACACCAAACTGCAGTCTTGGCTCACTAACTCTGCACGTTTCCAAGCCTGCCATTCCTACCCAGGCATGGTACTTCTAGTGTTAATTTATTTTTAATTACACTTTCTCTGCGTCTGTGGTACCTTTTATCTAACATTGCTTTGCTAGTATTAATGAAGACTTCTGAGAAACCTGTGGGATGGGTAAGTGACATTAAGGGATTTCTTCACCCAGAACTGGAGTGAGTAATGACACTTCTGTAATACTCCACAGGGACGCTACGCACTTTAGAAGAGAAAGCAAAGACACATGCTGCATACAAAAGAAATCCTAGACCGATTTTTCTTCATTAGGGAAGTTGGAATAATCTGCTTTTGCTTCCTTCCAAGACACCAATAGCAACCTTTGTGATGTCACAAAAAGTTCAGTGGATCTTTAAAGGCCATTGGTGATCCAAGCTGTGACTTGTATATCTCCACTGAAAGACATTTTTATTGGAACATCTCCTCCTGTAACGCTCTTCTGAAGCATGGTGTCACTGGGGAAACTGATGGCTCTTCTTCACTGCAGCACATAGGTGCTGCTTGGGCATCTCTCAAAAGAGTCACCCCGTTTAGTCCTGCTGGACGCACAAGGGCTGATGGGATTGCGGTCTTACCAATTTGTCCTGCAGAATCTAAACTTGGCTTGGCTTGCATTCATTGCAAGAATTGGGATCGATTTGTAACTCGTTCCTCTTACCTCTCCTCTCTCCTGGTTCAGGAAGTTGCTTTGAAAGTTAGATATTAGTTCAGGGACTCTACCTGGCAGCATCAAAACGGTCCAGGATATTCTAGCTCAGGGGTTCCCATCCATGGTACGTATACCCCTGGGGGTATGCAAGACATCTCTGGGGGGAGAAATTGTGTAATGATGCTTTTAATTTTTAAACAAGTGGCATTTAAGGGGTTAAAATACAAACTGTATGCTGGTCGGGGTGTGTGGGCAGCTGGTAAATCTGGAAGGGGGTATGCTATAAAAATAAGTTTGGGAACCTCTGTTCCAGCTTTATTCAATGTTGGATAAAGCCAGCACCTGTTTTGAAATACTTGGTGTTTCACATACAGCCCCTTAATTGAACATCCCAACCTTAAAACAAGGCTCAGTTGGAAGAGGAGGGTTTAGAGCTGTTTATTGCAAAGATCGAGAGAAACAGCTTGTTGCTGACTAGCAGGCGAAGTTGGGAGAAGCTTCCCAAGTGGCCAGGTGCCAAGGAGTCGGAGAAGGTTTTGTGCTATAACGGGGAAGAGAATCATTTACAGACTCGCTTTTTGATTTTTATCACGTGCACTTTATGCGACTTTCATCGCTGAGTGAAAACAGGGTATATAAATATGAAATTGCTTTCTATCCAGGTCAGTTGCTTCTCTTACAAAAAGTCATTGCACAGCTCTTCCAAAGTACCTTTAACCAAGAAGTGTAGCTAGTAGCTGCTCATTTTGGCCTAAATGGGATGGTCCTGAATAGAGGACAGTCTGGAGTCCTATTGTCCAAGCTGCATTTTGGTTGAGCAGTCTGTCGTATTTATAGCATCTGCCGTCCTTTTGGGATGGAGGCAGGCCAAGGACCCTTACCTATGAGCCTACGTTCTAGCATCTTGCTTTGAGGAAGTGTGGACAGGACGAGGCCTGAATGACAGCGGTTCCCCAGGCAGGTGCTCATACCTGGGTTGCTTAAAAGATAGCCTGCTCTTGCCATTTAAAGGCAACAATAGTTAGTAAAAAATGTGATCATTGCATGCATTGGCTGCCTGGGCTAGATGTACCCGACACAGGTGTGATAACAAAACGGGCTTTGGCATGTGCTACTAACAACAGTACAAACTGTCTGGGACCAAAGGGACAGGCTCTGGTTGCCGGCATCTGCTCGAGTTCATGCCATTGCGTCTTCACTGCTGCTCTCACCTGTCCTGACTAGGTTATGCTGGGATGTGCTGCAGTCGCACATCTGCACCACTGTGAGATGAGGTGGGCTGTTTGGGGAATGGGACGCTTGACGTGCCTTAGAGAGCTTAAATCTGACCCATGTGAGCAGGCAAAGATGCAGCGGCAGCCCAAGGCATGAGAGTGTAACGTGGCGTTAGAGGAAAAAGGAAGACAAGAAAACGATCGTGCCAATTAGCAATACTCCCTTCGTCCTTCTGCACTGCCCGCAAGAACTCAACAAGCGGCTTGGAAAAACAGAGGCCTCCTCTTTCTTCGGGTGCTCATCAGAAAGAGAGCAGGTGGCACTCTGTATTTGCCTCATACTAAAGGAAATGGTCTGCATTAAGGTCAGGAGGGACTTTTAAAAATAAACCGGGCAGGTTTGGGTCCTGACTTTAGCCCCCAGCCCCCTTTCTAACATCCTGTGTGTCCCTGTGCAAATGAATGGGCTTTGCTTCTGGTTTGGGGGCTGACCTAAAACTTGGGCATTTTTAATAGGTAGTCCTTTCCAGAAAAACACATCAGGCATATTGGAAGAGTTATACGGAGTATTTTTCCTCTCTCTTTGAACGCCAGCACAGGGGTTTCAGTAAACAATCTGAACGAAAAACCTGGCCTCTCCTGAACGGTGCAGCTACTTGATTCCTTTGCTGGTGATGAGCTGACACATCTGCATCTTTCAAGTCTTCGGGCAGATTCTTAGTGCATCTTTTTCGCTCTTTCAATAGCAAGTTGATTTTTCTTATGTATCAGGACTGGGGTTTTTTTGCCCTGTTCTCCATTATGCTGATATCTATGGAAAGAGAAGAAGCTCCTAGCAGTTTCTCTGGATTTCGTTGGTTCAGTTGTGTGCGTGTGTGCATGCGTGTGCATGCGTTTATTGAGTTTGCTGCCGTGTAGCTGCTCTGAATTGTAATGGACTGAACCCTTGGGCTCACTCTTTCGACTCGAGCCCGTTGCCTGGGGCAATGGAAAGCAAAATAAGAAGAACGGTCTCCACAGTAAACTCTGTGTGTGTCTGTCTGTCTGTGTTATTGCTTTTCAATCCCCTCTTTTCAGCTTGTGGCCATCTCTAGCAGCGACAAGATTTCAGCCACGTCAGCACCTGTGGGACCTTAACAGCCACTGCCGCCCTGAGACCCCTGCCCATGGGATCCTCTAAGGAGCGACACAAATAGAAATCCTTAACTGCCCTTTCTCCACGTTTCCTTGGGAAGGCTTTGGTTTAACTATACCTGCTTGCTTCCACCAGCTGTCTAGACCACAGAGGGGGGCCAGGCATGACGAAAGCAGGGAGCCTGGCTCTAAATTGCAGTCTGGGTTTTATCCCTGATTCTGTCACCAACTTTAGGATAAATCAGGATCCTACCTAATATGTATGTCTGTCTGTCTAACAATCCGTGCATGTACAGATATGTAATTTTTAAACGGCAATATTGGATATCTGGCAGTAGTGAACAGGGTGAGACTGGAGAGTACTTTGGAGGAAGGCCAGGAGTTCAGTTCAAACTTTGGAGAGCTTAAGTTGCCATCAGGACCCCCAGGAGAACGCCCCAGAGATGTGATAATTGATGGTTTGGGGTCAGAGGATAACTCATGGGAGAGGGCCAAAGACAGAGGACTGGAGGGAGAGCTGAAAGGCCATTATCCTACATAAAGTCTTCTGAGGCCCATGTAGGGTTGCCAACCCTCTTGGGATGGCTGGGAATCTGCTGGAATCGGCGTTGATCTCCCAGTGACTATTGAAAGCATTCTGGGAGAGTTTAATAGGATATTTTAAGGAAAAAAATCTCCCAAAATAGCTTCAGTCAGAGTTGGCCAACCCTAGGCCCATGCCTTCTTTCCTCCCTCTCCCCCCATTTTGCGTTCTGGTGATGCTCAATGATCCATCTTTGCATTCATCACAGATAGATGCTACCTGGGTTGGCAGTTGCTTCAGAGCATGAGGGTGCTGCCACCCTCGCTCAGACTTATCCCGGGGTCAGTTCACATAGCTGTGCACAACGGATCCAGCCCCTGCAAATGTTCTTGCGAGGTCAGCGGTTGTGATATTTGGAGCTGTGTTTGCAAGAGCTTGGTATTCGCCAGCACCTCTTTGGGGCCTGTCGGAGCATGCAGGGCTATTGTGCTGGGATGGCTATGGTCATACCAAAATTAAAAATGCATTTGTAGCTGATTCCAGTCTTCAGCCATTCTCGACTGTATTTTAAAATGGTTATAAGGATTTCAGATCAAAGCCAGACATTGCAAGGGCTAAAATAATACTTGGTGAAACCTGACTTACCGAGTACAGCAAGCTTTTGAAAGGCAAAGACCTTGTGAAATATTTGACTGGGTGTATAATCTCCTTTATTGCATAGCAGAGTGAGAGTTTCTGTAAAAATATTTAACGTTAGGAACATATTTCAAAACCGATTATAATGAAACATGTTGAATGTGTTCAGAAGTCAATGCAGAGCTAGAATTGCCTATTTAAATCAATTTAGCCATTTTGTACCTCTTTAAAAAAAAATCGCTAGGCATTTTATATATGGAAAAATCTATGTATGGCCATTGTGAAAGAGTCTGGAAAAAGAACTGGCCATTTTTATTGAATTCTGTCTGGCATGACACTGCTTTTTGGCTCACAACCGGAGGTAATCATTCAATTTTAATATATAGCTAGAAAGTTATCCTTTAAAAAAAAAAAAAAAGTCAATATAGTATTTTATTTTGTGTTTTGTTTGGAATTTTAAACCAGTTGATCAGCTGAAAGTGTTTTCAGGACTAGGCTGATGGTGCCTTTAAATCATTCCACATCAAATTACCCAAAATGCATTATGTCAGGCCCGTTGCGGCTGAGGTCACCTTTTTCACTGTAATCCCATTGCTCTTTATTTTGCTGCAAGAGACAAAGAAATCTCCATTAAGTGCCACCTCTAATGGGCAGACAATTAATGTGTTCTGTTTAAAGCATCCTCAAGATGTCCACTGCAATTTTGTCTGACCTTTAAGCCAGCCCTGCTATAAGCTGTAGTTCTGCTTGGCCCTTTGACGAGGACTGGAGACCAGCCTTCTGCAGCATTGTAGGATGATCTTAAAATATATTTCCGAGTCTGTCATCTGCGTCATGCTGTACTCGCCCAAATCCATATATATTTGAGGCATAAAATGTACTGGTTATTAAATATCTTAACACATTTAGGGCAGTTCTCCCAGTGCAAATTTTCATAGGGCTTTGAATAGAGCTATAACAATTTACAGCTACGGAGCTGCCCCTGGTACCACCAAATAAAAAATATCTTAATGCTGCATAGTTTAAATAATGTAATGTGATGTTGAGAGGTAGCAATTCCTGTCTATTTAAAGGCAACCATATATGATTGCTGAGGAATTTACTCCTGTTCAAGGCTTTCTGTTGCATTCATCTAGGCTATTTATTTTCTTACAAGACATACAGTAGTATTACTGTGACGGCGGTATGTGTTTACATTGAATATTGTCAGTCTCCCCTGGATGCCTAGAATGAGTTCAAACTTCATTTTGGAAGAAAGAAGGGGAAAAAAGGTCATTTTCTATGCTGTCATAGTGGAGATGGTAATGGAAAGAGAGTTAAAAATTATAGCATATAAACTCTGGGGGTAATTAGAGGCTCTAAAGGAGAAGGGTATAATGTTAATGTCATACTTTATTTGCCTTTCAGAATAGTTGGGCTACTTTGTCACAGCATACAGTGTGCCTTTGCAGGCACAGATGGCTAAAAGGGAGATTTGATGCGTGTGGTTGTAACCACCCTTCATATCTTTACAGCTAAACATTATTTATAGAAATCAATTAGTTCTCTGTCTCTGCTATTTTATTATGAGGCTCTGTCCAAGTTTCTGGCAAGCTCTTTAAGAGGATGATTGATGGTAAACTTTCAAAATGAATTAAAAATGAACTCCCCTGCAGAAATCAGTAGAGGGGAGAAAGGTGAGTGATAGTAAAGCACTGGCTGGGTGAGATACTGGAGCCAGTACGTACGGCATAAGGACGGTCATTGTTACTTGCCGTTTTCTCCCTAAAGGCTTTTGCATGACTTAATATTTGCTACAGAAAAATAGGTGAAGTTTTAGATCCTCATCCTGACCTGCTGGGCAGTATTCAGATCCAAAGCCAGCGGGCACCCCGTGAGCTGTCTCGGACTACGATGCTGCAAGCGCTCACATGAGCTGCGCCACTGAACTCCGCTGTGGCTGTGTTGCCTTTTTTTTTTTTTTAAATGTTGTTGGGACAGTTGTTTAAACCTATCCCTGGCTCACAAAAAGTACATTCAGAGCACAAATTGATTTTAACCTATCGCTGATTTCACTTTTGCTCAGACCCCAGATTGAACTTTCGTGCATGTGAGAACAGTAAAATGGTAGACAGAAAAAAATAAAAGAAAAATTTAAAAAACCCAACCCCACAAGGCGTAGGGGATAGGATTGTAACAGAAGAGGAATTGCAATCCCGAGATAACACACTGAGAAATGAGCTATCTTGTGGAAATGAACTTTTATTTTCATAGTAACCAGGCTTTGGTCCCCCAAACCTAGCTTGAGCCTTTCAGTAATTCTGACACTTATCTATTTACGATCCCCAAATCCACAAAGCCCACTGAAGTTAATAGGAGTCTTTCAAGTGCTTTTTCAAGGGCTTTGGATTAGGCTCACTTAGCAATTTTCATCTCCAGGATACTTCACAAACCTCTGCTAATTTATTTCTATCTGTTAAATGAGCCTGAGTGCTAAGAATAGAGAAGACAAGGTTCTTTGGGTAAATGTGGTATCTGTTGTTAGAACAGCTAAATAGTTGGAAAAATTGTTCTTTGTAAGATTTTGGGCACAAACACCCTTCTTCAGGCATAGGGACGCTTTGGTGGTGTTTTATGTAGTCTCCTGGGTGGAATAGAAATCAAAATGCAAAATGCAGGTCTGTGAAAATGCGAATGCGTGGCAGTGAGGGTCAGAGGATACCTCATTAACCACATCACCAGAAGTAAACTTCTTATGGCCCAAAGCATACTGAATGGGTTTGGACCATGCCAGAAAAAGAAATGCAGAGCTTGCCAACACATCGCCACCACCCCCACAATACCGACACCCCACAACAGAGCCATCACCATTCCTGGATGATATGTCTGCACCTCCAAAATGTAATGCATCTCATCCAGTGTACCAAATGCCCCGATTGAAAATATGTAAGAGAAACCAAACACCTGCACGTCAGAATGAGCGCACACCAAAAATCTATCAAAGACAAGAATATCCAATTACCTATGAGTACTTGCTTCTCACAAGACAGCTCCTCTCTCTCCAGTCTCTCAGTTCTAATTCTCAAAGGAAACTCACAAAACACTTTCATAGACGAGCCCACGAACTTCACTCCATAAATCTACTGGATTCAAAAAATCATGGACTAAATATTGACTTTGGATTTATGGCACATCATAACCTACCTGACATCCAATAACCCCAGGTAACCTGTCTGCATTTTACCTCCTACGTTCTATCACCAGTTCAACGTTCCTCCTTTCCCAGACAACCTACCTGTGTCGCCTCTTGTTTCCCGTTCCCTCTGATCCTCACTGCCATGCATTTGCATTTGCACAGACCTGCATTTTGCATTTTGGCTTTGTTCCACCCAGGAGAGCACACACAGCACCAACAGACTCTCCAAGAGGGGTGTTTGTGCCCAAAAGCTTGCAACAAACCATTTTTCCAACTATTTATTTGGTCTAATAAAAGCTATCGCATTTACTCAAAGAACCTTGTCTGCAAATATCCTTAGACCAGCATGGTTACAACCAACAACCCTGAAGAATAGAGAAGAGACTTGCTAAGACTGTAAATAGACATCATATTCATCCCAGAAAAAAGCATTTTGTCCCAGGACTACAGAAATACAAGTCCACTGTCTTGCTTCAAGTCTAACCAAAGTTTGTGGGATAAAATATGAGGTTGCCTTTTCCCCGGAACATTGCGGTTTGCATCTGCAAGGTTATTGCAGCTCTAAAAAACTGGCCTGGATGTGTGCCCTTGCCAGCCACCTGCTGGCAGAAGGGCAGTAATGTAACTTGGAAGGGGGAGGTGTGACTGTGCCACTCCTGTTTTTGATCTGTGTCAACGTCTGGGACAATGAGGAGCACGTCCAATGCAGCATCCACTTAAGTTCTGGCTATGCACCCCGCTGGAGAGTCTAGCTAGTTATGCTTATGGTAACTCCCCTACTAGAAGCAACATGTCTGCATGAGCGTGGTGCCAGACGTGGTTTAACAGCCTTTCTTTCTCTGCAGGGTTGCTTGAACGATGCGCTGCACCCCACGAACACAGATGTCCCATTTCCATTTTGGGACTTAGCACGCAAAGTTTGCACTTTGCAGTCCCTACTTTCCAACCCGGTCATGGGATTGCTAAATCAGTGCCGTCTCAAAACAGACCTATCATCTGTGCGTCCAAGAAGGCTGAGTGATTCAGCACTGGGCAAGCAGTCAGGAGACCTGAATTCTACATGGGTCTTTGCCTCTGATCTGCTGTGAGCCCTTGAATGAAACCACTTCTCTGTTTCTTTCATGTTTATATTATGAGATCTTCAGGCTAGGAGCCCTCTCACTTTGTGAGTACCTGGCAAAATATTTTTTTTTTTTTTCCCAATCCAAGTTATTAAGCTGCCTTTGACAAGATACAATCCTTTGCTTTTGTGTAGGGGGTTTTGTTCCTTTCTGAAGGGGTTGAAATGTGAAATAAGTGTTGCAAACAACTGTAATATGAACACTTGTAGTGTTTGATAGTTTACCAGAGAAGTAGATTTTACGGCAGGCAAGGCTATTTAGTATGCAACTCTTAACCCTGAAGCAAATATCTCTAGCTCTGCCTTATCTCCTGCATTTCCAGTTTAGACTTTCCTCTGGTCACATTTCTTGCTGGTTTTCTGTTCGGTTCGATATGACGGAGTAAGTTTTAATAGTCATCCTCTCTGTTCCAGCAGATCTAGTTTCAATTTGTAGATCTTTAATTTACTGGTGATTGGAAAAGAAAATGACAGCAGTAGAGTTCATGATATAAGATGCCAGTCTTTCTTGGGAAAATATAAGTTTTAGAAGGGTTTTTTTGTTTTTGTAATCCAGTACCGTTGCAATGTATGGCAAGTAATTTTGGGTGTGTTGGTTAATCAATAGGAAGAGGTTCATTTGTCTTTTAAGTAGCATGATCCCTATTATGAGAGATTAGCCAGTCACTTCTACATTCCTGAAAGTGAGTCTTTTGGTGTGAATGCTTGAAGATGCCTTGGATGTCTTTTAGGCCTGAACATTGCAGTACTCTTCTCCTTTTGAGAGCTGGTAATGGAAGACTTGGTCTAGCAGTCAGAGCAACAGTCTTCTTCAACCTTTATCTGCCCTTTTAGAGCAACTATCCAAAATGCAAAAGATAGTAATTTTTTTTACTCCTAATGAAAAGTGGCTTTGGAAGCCACTGAAAGAAAATTACATAAATGAAATTATCTTTTTTTTCCCCCAGAATAATGAAAACTGAGGACTTTTTTTGATAATTTTCAAGGAAAAATCTACGGGTGTTAACTGAAGAACATGAAATCATTACATGTGAAATAGGTACTCGGATCACTGCTGGAACTTCAGTGCCTGTTGGCAGTGGTTTCTTCTCCTAACAACAAAGGGCAGCAGCAGCTTTGAGGTACTGAAAATTGTGTGCAAAGGGTAATTTGAGCCGGGAATTCGTTTGGCAGCCCTAGCTGCATTTTATAGCAGTGGTTCTGGGACATTTTTCTCACTGGAGATGACAGCATAGGGTGCCTGTACAAACCATGGGGTTTAATCCTCATTAAATTAAATAGGTTTGTAAAATTTAAACTTTTTTATTTTGGAGTGTTGCATCAGTGTTTGCATGCACTAGGTTTTCAAATGAATTAAGCCCAGTCCCCAGGCAGCATTGTAGGAGAGTGAGATGGTCCAGCACTACCCCCAACCCTGGCCTGGAGACTCCCAACCTGTGCTCTACCACACAACTAGAGTGTGGAGTCGGCAAATGCCACAAGAAAAAAAAAAAGCGGAAGCAATTTGGAAGCAGAAACAATTCAAATGGATGAACTACAAAAAAATTTGCAGTGTTATCTGGTGGACAAAGAGACTTATTACATGTCTTTGAGTGCCTTTGTATTTGCAAGCAATGAATCCATAGATACGATGCTTTAAATTGCGGTGAGCCAAACTCAACTGTGTCCAAGAAGTTTTACTTTAATGCACCAGAAAGAATTTTTAAATGTCCGTAAAACTCACTCGTACAAACAGTCACGGTGTTGCAACACAAGAACGGGCAAAAAACATGACATACACAAAGGCCCACAATGAGGTGGTGAACCCCAGTCTCTGAATATACTGCAGGGAGGAGCTAATAATTAGTATAAAAACTAGCTCATTCATCCTTAATAAATCTGCCACAAAAGCTAAAATAGAAGTGGAAATGAGCAACAGGCTTCCTAAATCCAACTTGCAAGTATTGCCTGGGCACATTCGTCTGGGCACTAGGGCTGTGCAAAACAGCACTGTTCTGTTCCAACTTCACTTTTGAGGTCTGGATGGAACGGTGTTTTGCACTGAATATAATTTCAAGTCAAAACAGCCTCACTGTTTCGCTTTGTCGAAACAGTGAAGCAGTTTTGACCCCATTTCAACAGTTTCACCAGACCATGGAGCTGGGGAAAGGAATTCAGCCCAGCTGGGCTGACTTCGCAGATCGCACAAGGAACAGGAAGGCAGCCCAGCTGAGCTGCCTCGCCATCCCCAGATGCTAGATCATGGCGGGGAAGCAGCCCAGGTGGGCTGCCTCTCCATCCCAGGTGCTGGATTCCCAGCTGGGCTGCCTTCCCACCCCCTGTCGGATCTTGCTGTGGGGATGGGAAGTCAGCCTAGCAACCTGACTCCCCACCCCAGCACTACGGTTGAAACATAATGACTTTTGAAATGTTTGAATTAGCCTCAAGGCTATTTCAATGGCCTTTGTTTTGTTTTGATTTTGCTATTTTGACCTTGAAATGAGTCAAAACAGCGTCGAAACAAAACAGCTGTTGAAATTTCACACGGCCCTACTGGGCACCTGTAGGAACGGCCAGTTCCTTGACACATCAATACAATTAACACAGCTGCAGACTGTGGACAGTTGCTGACACCTGTGTCAGCCAAAGCTCATGTTGCAGTCACTGGGAACTTGAGGTACCTTAAGGAGGACATTTGTGAGCCTTGAATATGAAATCCAGTTAGTGCGATGTGCGAAGCATGGAGATGGTGGATAACTAATGCCCCTGTCATCACTTTGGCCACAGCTGGAGAAAGCAGCACTGTTCAGGAAGGGCACTTAAGTACATACTTAATCAGATGCTGCCTGCAGTGTTTGAACACCTGGGAGTAAACATGTGCAATATTCACACACAGATTCCCAGCCAACCAAAGCTAGACGCGGATGATACATGTGGTAACCAGAGGGCATCTCTATTTGTATCAATTCACAGTCTGTCTAGGAGAGAATTGATGAGGGTATGTGGACACTGCAGGCTGCTGTGTAGTACAGCGATACCCTAGTTTATACCACCTTGAAGGGGTAAATTATACCAAGTAGCCACAGCCAAACTGTTCCTGGTACCCTAGGTAGCTGTTTTGAAGTTATCTGTGTCAAATTGCAGTCTCCTTTCAGGACAAGCCAGGACAATTGGTACCAGACTTTTACTTGGATGTCATCCCCCAGCAGCACACCTGATGAGCTCTGATCCATGACAATCAGGCTGAGACATAAATGCCCATCTCCAGGCACCTTGGCAGGTTTCTCTTGTAGAGCTACATCTTTTCCAATTTGCATGTGACTAATAAAGAATTGTATTTCTTGCATTTATTTATGCTGACTTTCTCTGACAGTGCATGGCAGGAGCTTGATGTGTCCTGCTCAAACTGGCATGCTGAAACAAATTGGCAAAATGAAGTCAGTTTGCACTGACAACAAAAAGAGACCCGTACTTAAAAAAATAAATAAATATAAAATATAAAAAATAAAAAGGAGCAGGATTTTTAATGCTCAAAGATACAATTAGGTCTTTTTATGTGGCCACAACATTACATGTTGTTATGCCTGAAATTAG
Organism: Caiman crocodilus; assembly: GCA_030014935.1. NCBI lineage: Eukaryota > Metazoa > Chordata > Crocodylia > Alligatoridae > Caiman > Caiman crocodilus. Next base: position 7,314,952 of record JAGPOW010002173.1, on the reverse strand, counting down.
TGTCTGGCTTGTGTGCATCTGAAACTTACGGGAGCAAAATGTTTAGAGTGGGAGTTCCAAAGGGGACAAAAGGAAGCTCATTGTCACCCCTCACTGACCCCATGAGATTTGGGCTCCTAAGCTTTCCCAAGGGAGTCTGGGAGGTGTAACTTTTATGCTATAGTGGCCAAAAAAATGTGGGTTGTTTCCTGAGGTTTAGTTGCACATTGGGGAAGAGTTAACCAAAGATGGCCTGTACTGCAGAACAAGCACCAGCCCTTTCTTCACCGATCTACTCTACCCGGTATAGTTATAGCTAGAAACGTACAGGTCCTGGCTACCCTTTCAGTTGGCAAGTGTAGCATCTTTGTAGCGACTCTGCATGTTTCCCGTAAACCAGGCAGGTTGTTTAAATCCTCAGCAGTCCATGCCGTGGCTGTGATTGGCATGCCTGGGTACGTAGCACATGCGCTCCTGAAGTTTGCATGTAAATATTGTGTGCGGCATGTAAGCTATGCAATCAGTTACGCAGTGTTTGTTCTGACAAATTAGACACACTGTCAATAACACTGTTAATTAGGCAGGAATGAGTTGTGCCAAAAAGGAGGCATGTTTGAGTACAACTTTGGCATTCAAAAACCTTGTTAACGATTGTCTATCAGTAATTAGGCCACTGTCATTCTCTGGCAGTGTCTGAAAAGTGCTTGTGGGGGCTCAAGCTGTCAGAGAGAGAGAGTCCCTTACGCACTTCTTAGCCAATAGGAGGGGAAAAATGGATGCCTGGGAAAGAGATGAGGCTTTCTCTCCCCATCTCAACAAAGGGGTGGCTGGTTGGTCGTCGCTGACTCTGGGCGGGGATGCATCTGCCATTAGTAACTCCCCATCCTGCTGTGTCACGTAGTTTATGGGCCACATCTTCAGCTGGCAAAGCTCCCTGGAAGTCAGCAGAGCCTGTGGAGCAGAGCCAGTTTCTTTTCACCACTTCGTTCTAACTTGCCCGTTCAAACATGCCACATCAAGCCTTTACCATGGGCTGTCAAATGGGACTAGCGGGAAGTGGCTGAAAACGATTTCTCCAAAGGCATGAAGTTCTGCCACATCATATTATGTTGTGCTTTTCACAAATAATTAGGGATGATACTTTTGGACAATTCAAAAGAAAAATGAGAAGTACAAAGCCATGAGCTGGTGTCTGAAGGAAATGTAGGCAGTCATCTGGAAATAACTTCTATTGATGGAAAGGCATTCTGATTGTCCTTTTTTTCCCCTTTCAATGCAAAAAAAATTGATCAAATAAAGGGTTATTGACAGAGTCTCCCTTTGAAAAGCTGAACTTAAAAATCCAGAGGGTCCTGTGGTGAATTAACATCCCCAATATTTTGTCTTAAGCTTGCACAAGCTTAGGGAAACCCTGTTTAAGCTTGTGCATAACTTCGTGTGTCATTAATTTACTGAAACCAATGGGACAAACTCACAGGCTCACAATTAGGCCCGTGCTTAAATACCTTGATCAACTGGGTTCTCCATCTTCTTTTCAGCAATCTGCCTTAATTTCCCTCCCAGTCTAAAATTTGGGAAGCTCCCTGTCTCTCTGCTTGGTGATACAAAGCATCACCAGAACAGGAAAAAAATCTTAATTCAGTCCATCAAGCTGAATTAGGGCTAATTTTGGTAAGGGACTTAGGCATCCAGGCAGAATTGCAGTTCTCAATTGCTCTTTCCCTGCTACTACCACCCCTCCTGGGTCCTGTACAGCTGTAAAGGTCTCTTGGAATTGAGAGTTCAAAGGATCATAGGCAAGCGGGGCTGGAAGGGACAGGAGGCAGGGTCCCCCCTAACTAAACCATCCCAGCCAAGTGTTTGTTTAACCAGCTCTTTAAATTTTCCAGGTATTGAGATGCCACAGCCTTTCTGTGTAGCCTGTTTCAGTGTTCTGCTTCTGCAGATGCTGAAGATGCCCTAGTTTGACCAGCTTAACCACAGTCTCTGCCTGAGCTCCAGTGATACCAGAGCATTTCCTTTTGACTAGCTCTGGGCAGCTCCCCTCTCATCGTGTGGGGTTTCTGGATCACCCTTTCAAGGCGCCTCCTCTTCCCAGGAATTGTACATGGAGTCAAAATTTCTACTATCAAGCTTCCAGATTCCACTTCACGGGCAGGTCGCTACAATCGGGTGTTGCGTCAGCTAGCCTGTCGGTACGAAAGTCCTTTCTCGGATCTAGCACAGCAAAGTTGAACCTCTTCCGCTCGGCAAAGTGAGTCCTCTTACTGAAGCTTAATTAAAAATGTGTTAAGTGCTTTGCTGCATCAAGGCTTGAATAACCTTGTATTCACATAACCCTATAAAATGCATAGTTAGGAACTCTGAATTTCTTCCAAGACACAGTAAGTCGCAGGCCTAGCACTAGACATATTGCCCTAATAAAGCACCTCTTACAGTCACAACTAGCCTACCTCAGTAAGCGATTAATCCCACTGGTGTCTCTAAATAGTTGTGAATGTTAGTTTGACATGAAAAGGTGAGAGCAGCTGAGAAACCTGCCTTCCTTGAAGTGCTTTCAGGGCTTGCCAGGTGAAACTCTTTCAGATGCAGATATGAAATATGCCTCCCAACTCTCTGCAACAGAGCCTGACTTTCGTTGTGTGTTTGTACAGTGCCTGGCATGGCAGGATTCTGATCTGATTTAGGAGGTTTTCCACTCAGCAGCCTTTCAGAGTGAAATAGAGGCTCTGTTTTTTTATTTGCTAAATCCGTTGGCTGTTGAAAGATATTCTACTGAAGATTATTTACCACTGCATTTGCTCTTTCTGTTTCAAAAATTATTACATTTCTGAGATGTGAAGAATGGATTATCACTGCAAGGTGCTGTCCCAAACACCCAGCAAAGTCAAGGGAAGTCTTCCCACTGACTTTGGCAGGGTCTAGATCTGTCCACAATGATGTTTTTACAGCCCAGAATTCATCTTAGCATTTCACCTCGTGTCTGAGTTCAATCTTATGAACCGTCCCTTGCCAGGCCAGATGACTCGTGCTAACTTAATCATATGCTTCACCGTATTGCACTCGTTTGGAACCACCAGGTGTGGGCATGCCACCTATTTAGACTGGAGTAAGAGTGGAGTAGATGCGCACACAGCACAATGTTTAGTCCCCAGGAAATACTGTTCTCTAGAATAAAGCTACTTCTGAGGAAGGCAGAAATACCATGCACCAGAAAAAGGTACATTGGTATATGTACCATGTGTCTGCTTTTGCTTCTGGTTAGCTCATGGGCGGGCAATTATTTTGGGCAGAGGGCTGCTTGCTGAGTCCAGGCAGCCCAGGGCAGATTAATATTAATTTTCTAAATTTTTTAGGGGTCCCATGGGCTGGATAGAATGGCCTGGTGGGCCACATCCGGCCCCCGGGCCACATCTTGCTCACCCTGGGTTAGCTGTTTGCTCAGTCAAACCAGCACTAAGTCCACCTATTGCCCACACTCTGTAATAGCACCTACGTTGGGCAGTAAGCTTTGGGGGACTGGATTGTGTGTCAGCTCTTTACTCCACTCCATAGTAATACCGTTATCTGTCCTCACCCACAGGCAAGACAATAAAAAAGTCCATTATTCTGCTTTTGAATATAATGCTTCAAAAAGTTATAAGTGAACAAAATTCTGACCTGGGTCTGCTAATTATTATGACAACACCCATCTGCTATAGAGGCAGTCCTCGGACTTACAACACAATTGGTTCCTGAAAACCACGTCTTAAGTCGAAATGTCATAACTTGGTACCAGTTTTCCCATAGGAACAATGTTATCAATGGGGGACTGGTTCCTGAACCAAGGCCTGATACCCTATTTTCACCAAAAATAACCTAGAATTTTGTACTCAATCAATAGTAGATGAGTAATATAGCTATATTAATGTATTTATATTGAAAATAGCAATCATGTTGATTTGGAAGGACTTCTTTGAGGTGACTTTGCTGGACTTTCTGAAGGGCTCTTGGCTGGAGTCTTCTCAGGAGTCCTGGCTGCAGGTTTTCTGGAGTCTCATCGGCTTTCTTAAAGAAAACATCCAAGGAAGCTTGGACAGATGTTTTCCAGGGAGACGGGCGATGCAGCATACTTGTTCGCTGGCGTGGCATAGTGTCGGATTGAGTGTTGTAAAGTCAAAACTGACATCAGAAAGTCGAAACAGGGTGTCAATTTATAAACGTCATAAGTGCCATTCATTGTAATTCGAAACGTCTTAAGTCAAGGGTTGCCTGTACTCACAAAATCATAATCCTAGTCAAATGTAATATATTGTACAACGACATACGCTGACACAAGATCCCAACGTCAAAAGTTCTCAACCTACAGAGAGGGCCCGGGGCAAGTGAAAGAGAAAAATGAGGAGGGAAAGCATAACATAGAAAGAGAGGAATCGGAGTGGTGGTGGGCATGCGTCTTAGGTGCATTTCCCTTCTTGGCGTGTAGCTTCTATTGGCCCTGTCGGTGATTCAGCATATGCAACAGAAATGCATTTTGCTAAACAGCAAGGAGAGTTTTCCCCTAAGCAAGCTCGCCTATTGTGGCAGGATATCAAAATCGGAGAGTCATAGAAAAGTAGGGCTGGGAGGGGTGTTTAGCAGTCATCTAGTCCAGCCCCATTCCCGAGGCAGGTTCATCTCTATCCAAACCATCCTAAGCAAATCCTTGTCTATTAAAAAAAACCCTGTCACAGAACCACAAAACTTAGTGTCCTACTCTGCCACCGGTAAGCAGGGGGACAACGGTAGCCAATGTCCTGCTGCTGTTGTTAAAATACTTATAAGAGATTAAAAAAAATTAAAAAGTTGCATGCTTACAGATGGTAGCAAATGAAATACCGTTACCTGCAGACATGAAATCCAGCTTGTCAGCTGGTTGGAAGACTCCTGGGAAGGAATTTCCTGTTGTGGCCAGTTTTGTTTCTCGTTCTCCTGCCTCCCGTTCCATCTTTGCAGTACCCGCTTCTCTTGCTGTATCTGAATATATTTTCAGTACGGCACATTGAGTTATCAATCAACGGGAATCTCAGCTGCTGTTGTGCTCAGGGGACAAACTGGTCTTTCTTTACACCAACAGGGAATGCCTGAAATAGCCAGACACACAGCACTGATTGATGCAGCTGCAGTTTACACACCTTCCTTCAGACGGGTTGAAACTGCCAGGATTAATGGCTTATTATTAGAAAAATACTTCTGCTAGACTTATAATTTAAAACTATTTAAATGTTGTAGACATAATCACTGGAGGTAAAGTTTTCCTTATGGCTTGATGGATATGAATTAGGCATGTGTGTCTGTCTATCTCAGGTGTACTTTCTCTGTTAACAAATAGTTTTTCTGTGTTTTAAAGTTTTCTTGATCTTTTTAGGATCCTTGAAACGTATGCACATGTTTCTATAGGCTAGATTGTGCACATGTTTTATTGCTAAGCTAGGGAATAAAAGCTGCCTACTCCTCTGAGTAAGACCCGGGTCTGGAGCTAGTGGGTGGAGGGCAGTGGGTATAGGGTGGGAGAAAACTTGTTTCTGGCTCAAAGCATTTGGCCGGATGAAAAGGGAAAGATGAGGATTCTGCTCTCTTCAAAAGACTTTAAAGCAAGAGCAAAGTGTATCTGCAAAAGTGAGAGAATGTCTGTTTGGTAAATTTATCAGGCCAGGCTCTTCATGCTCAGCCTTGGCACGCTGCTCCATTTGGGCTGCCCCCTAAACTGAATGCAGTGCAGCCATGTCCATTGGGTACTATGACATGCTAACTGGCATTTTCACTCAGTAGGGCTAATCAGTCCTCCTGAAGCCATATGGAGATACAGCTACATTGCTCCTGGTTCTGGAGGCAGCAGCGCAAGACAGCATTTGAGGATGGCACTGCCTGCCACAGGACGTTGACCCTGTAGGTATGCTTTTCACAGAGATGGATTGCAATGTCTTTCAGCTGGTGCCCAAGTAACTTCCTACTCTGAAGTTTCTGGCAAGTTTTCATTTGCATCCAGACTTTGACTCAAGTCCCTGCCTTTATCTTTCCTGAGAGATGATTGGAGCTGTATGTTTCTAGGTGGATGCGTGGTAGCTTATGGTAGTGCTAGTGGGGGTAGTCCATGGGGACACTCCTGAGGGGCCAGAGGGACTACCCAACCTCCAAGGACTTTGGAGCAAAGGGTAGGTCAAGCCACTGCATGACACCCTGGGGAGAAGGAAGGTCCCAAGTCCTGGGGTAGAACATCATTGGCCTGCTGGAAAGCCACACAGACACCTAGACTGATGAGAGGCCTCTTAAGGAGAGGCCCTCAGGATGGGGCTGAGATAACATGCACCCATAACGCTGCGCATTCATTCTCAAAAAAACAGTTAGCCATTAACAGAGCAGGACGGAGAAAGAGCTGTACTTCTGCACCCCATAAATAAATATCTTGAATTTGGAGTATTGAATAATGAGCATGACTGACTTTTGCATGGGCAACAACAGTTTGGTGACTAGTTTCATATTATGAATAAACTTCAGTAAAGCTGCAAATTCTATAAAGTTGCAGGCTGTTCGTGGACAAGCTGCATGACAGAGAAGCAGAGTTTGAATGTATTATTGGTTTAAGATGGCTTTAACAATATTTGCATTTGAATCACAAGGGAAAACTTCATAGTTAGAAGGGCAAATGCTGGGAGACGTGAGCAGAAGATTTGCTCGTTGTTCAGTTCGCCGAAGGAAAACTGCAAATCATGAAATTAAATGCTCAATTCTGTTGGCTTCAATCTCCTGCCACTGTTTTGCACTCTTTTTCAAAATAGTTTGTACTTTTGCATGTAGTTGGTTCCATGGGGTACTTAAGTACTTACTGTGCCGTGTGCTACAGGAGGGTTCCTATAGCAAACCTTTATTCACCAAGTGTTTGGGGTTGTGCAACCTCCTGATAACTTTCGTTGGATTCGGAGTACCCAGGGAATGGTAAAACAGACCCAGGGCTTTTGTGCTGGCTGGGGAACTGCAGTGTAACGTTTGTCTCCACAATACTTTCTGTGCTCCCCACCTGCAACTCTGCATCCAGTACAAGACTTGATTCTGAAGTGTTGGTCAGTTGGAGCTCTCTTAGAGTCAAGCAGAGAAAGAAACCAGTAGAGAATCAAGCCCATGGCAAACCCCAGTGCTATTAAAATGAGAGAATAGGGCCGCATGGAGACACTCTCCATTATGCTCAGCCATCATGATGTTGACCATCTCACAAACTGAGTGAGTCCTGTCTTTGGAACAGTTTTTTCGGGGAGGATTTTTGAATGGCTTCCTCTTGGATGCAGGTCGTGTCATGGAAAGGTTTGCTTCAAGGTGTGCTGATACTTCCCTTTTCTGGGATTTATATGAGTTGACTCATTCTTAAAAATGTTGCATTTTTCCTCTTCCCCTAAATGCTGATACTTGCCCCAGTCATTTGAACAGTAGCAAAATCTCCCTAAACGCTGTATTCCCTAGGCAGTTCCATAGTCATCTCTTAATACATTCAGTTTTTCTATTGACTGCCCTGAGCAGTTACGTGTACGTGATCTACCTCCGGGCCTCATTTTTAAAGGTGGTATAAGCCTAATGAGATTTTCAAACGGCCTTATTCCCATTGGCTCCCGCGCAAGTTAGTCAAGAAGGTGATTTTGAAAATCCCAGTAAGTAACTTTTAAAAGAAAACCTCTACCGTGTGGAACTACTCACATAAGGAATTTTAGCACTGGAGCTGTTCATGCTATTTTCAGCCCTTTTTCCATTTCAGGCTGATAACACTCACGAGTACTTCTAATGACACTATTATTTAGCATTTTTACAACATGTCCCATCAGTTGTTAATGTCTTTATCAAGTTAAAAGTCAGCGTTTGGAGGCAGAACATTCCAAATATGTACAGAGCAAGACTGATTTTATTTTTTTTTTTAAGGATATTTAAAAATGACATATTTTGTATTTAAAATGATGGTTGATAAATCTCTTTAATGCCTTATATAACCTCAAAGGACTTAGTTACTTTTATAGAGACAGCTGCATATATGAGCGCACATTTTAAGTACAGAATGATAACTCTACGTGAAGGTGTATGACGTTGTTGCTCAGACAGGAGACAGGGTATTAGACTGGGAATCCAGATTTTGTCTCCAGCCCCTGCCACTGACCCACTGTACAGCTTTCAGAAAGTCATTTTTCTTGTCAAGTCTCGTTTTCTCTATGTCTAGAGTTTTTCCTTCTGTAAAATGGGTATGATGCATGGCATGTCTTCCATAAAATGCTTTGGATCCATTTTTATCCCTGCTGCCATGCCATTGAGTTCAATAGAATTATAATAGGGAAGAAGAGAGCCCACAGTTTCTGCATTCCAGGTTAGTTATTCACCAGGGCCTCTTACATTTTAGCCATTTGTTTTAAGTAAAGGAACAGATAATCTCTCAGCCTGGCTGTTCCAAAGTTAAAAGCAATGTGAAATACTCAGTTGTACCATACACAGCGATTCATTATTTCTAAGTTTGGCCCATGGCACATACTATTAAATCATTTAAGAAAGCATGTCATTTGAAATCCAGTTCCTCAGGACTGGTTGTAGCTACTTTTAACAAGTGTTTTAAAATAAGCAAACAATTGCAGCCAGTACTGGCCGGTATTTCATCTACTCCTGGAATAAGTAGGTAAAAAATCCAACAACAAAAACAATTTCTCCCTTTTCTGTCTGCTATTGTTAATTAAACATTTGACTCCCAAAACCTGCTCCCTTGCAAACCTGATCTATCTGACTTTGGATAGGATTTAGGATCCTGGGTATTTGCAACACTTTGAAAATGGGACTTGGGGTCTTAACCCAAGTGCTTTGGCAAAAATAGGTTTCCTTTAGCCTCTTTTGTACGTGCATATGAGAACAATAAAATGATATACAGAAAAAAATAAAAGAAAATTTTAAAAAACCCAACCCCACAAGGCATAGGGGATAGGATTGTAACAGAAGAGGAATTACAATCCTGAGATAACACACAAACGGCCAGATATTCTACTGCTGTAAATCAGCATAGCTCCAGTGAGTCTGGTCCGTAGCATCAAATGGGATTGTCATCATCAAAGACAGGAAAAAACCTTTCAAGTACCTGCAGAATATTCTTGGCAAAATGTGATACTGTGTAAATGTCCTGAGTTTGAGTGATTGTCCATGTTTAGCAAACATTTGACCAAAATTTGGTTCCCTTTAAACAAGGTAATTTAAATAATCATGGCCTGGTGTAGACCCCGTATGAAGTTTGCAGTTTTGTTGAAAAATGTGTTAAAACCCAATAGTCTTAAAAAAGTAAGGGGAGGATTCAGCTACTGTCCTAACCCTGGGATTCCTGCTGTTTCGTTCCTGAGGCTCATGTTCTGCAGCAGCCTTGTGTGATTTTTATTTATTTATTTTTTAAATGTATTTGCATTTATGTACCAGAAACCAAACCCCGATACCACCGCTCTGTAGCCTTCAGCTCCGTGCCTGAAGCAGGGAGTCTGCTCTCCAAAATGGGGTGAGTGGGTGACCTGTTGCCAGCAGGGGATCACATAAAAGGAAAAGTCACGTTGTACAAAACTTGGCAATTGCGTTGTTTCACATTGGCGTTGTTCCGGAGGATGATGCATGAAAAGTAAAAGTGAGGCTGGACAATGAAGCATAGTAGGGATCCAGCTTTCCCCAAAGTCTAAAAATATTTGGTTTGGGGCTTTGGCTAGTGGCTAGATTCAAAACCACTGTGTTTTGCAGAGCTCTGGCCGTGAGCACGTCAAGTATGAGTGGGCGTGAATGTTATCAGCTCAGAGACCACACATAATATGAATGTTCAACATGTTTTCTGAGAGCCACACTCTTGGCGAAAGCCCTTTAATTGCACCCTTATCTTCGAAGTCATTAGGCTAAAGAAACATTGTTGCCTGGCTCAATTTGAAAATGGAAAAAGTGGTTTTCTCAGCTCTGTAAGGGGACTTTTAGCTAAGGCATCAAGGGATTAGCATTCAGCAGGGGAGTGAGATGAGCCTCCATTACCTTCAAATCCTTTTTTTAATCCCTAAGCATTTCTAAAGTGTCTGCTGAGAACATGATTCCTTGGTTGTTTTGATCTATTTGATGTGTAATTTCTGGTTAGAAATACATTCAATAGAAAGTTTGCCTTGTTTTGGAGAATTCATGCACCATGCTACTCAAACAGTGGGCCCGGAGACCAATGCAGGGGAACAAAGTTGCTATGTCTAATCTATTTATTAAAAAGTATTGCCAAGACAAGTATTTTGAGTCGATTGTGATTTCATATTCCAAAAAAATAATCATTTTTCATTTTGATTTTAATCACTTTAGCTTATTTTAATTTCTCTTTAATGTAAAGTGTTAAGTGAAAAATCAAAACTTATCACTTCCCAAATTTTACAACAGGGCATTTTGACATTTTCAAAATTTTATTTCCAGTTTGGAAATAGTCACAAGTTTCAAGTGCCAGAACTTCTTTCATGGTCAAATAATACCAAGCACAAAGTAGGCCTTTTCACTTGTTTATGACGCATCCTTCTTGCAGGCAGCTGTCGAGGTTAAAATGTCCAGATGACCTCTCATGCCGCGGTGGTCACTGCTGGTGCTTGTGGATGGATGTGTGGCTATCAACATGCCCAGATTCATGACCACACATTTTGGAAAGGATGTTAGACCACCTGCTTCAGGGACAGTCTCTAGTAGAGATGAAGGCGGTGGGTTTGGGAGTTGGGATGATTGCCTCACATCTGCTTGTTGCAGGGGCTCTGACACCTTGGTCTGAAGCACCTAGGACCGACTGGACGCAGAGAAGGGAGTCAAGACCCTGGGCTGGAGGGTGGTTCATAAAATCATAGACTCATAGAAAGAAGGACCAGAAGGGACCTATAAGATCATCAAGTCTGGTCATTATGGAAACGGAGGTGATCTTAGTAAGGTAGTTGATAGTTGGTCTCAGGCTTTCTGGGGGGGGGGTGTTCGTTTCCTCCGCAAAGGATAAACGTGAATATTTTACAAAGCAGCATCTTCGTTCTGTTTCAATGCTTCATAAGCCGATTGAGGACGTAGACGCGGAGGCAATTCAACTGCGCTGCCATAGGGATGTGCCATAGTTAAAAGCAGGAACAGTGTGCACTACTGGGGTGTAGCCAGATTTGCATCTTCTTGCCCTCTCAGCAGTGATTAAAATGCAATTTAAAAATAATCCTTAAAATAACTACCCGGGTTCTGGTAACTTCATTTAAAATTCTGTTTCAGTACATTTTTTTTTTTT
>JAGPOW010002173.1:7289930-7303595 GCA_030014935.1 Caiman crocodilus | reverse complement strand
GGGAGTGCTGTTATCCCCATCTTACAGGTGAGGGTGTAAGGCACTGAACGATGAAGGTCCTGGATTTAATCCTGCAGTCAGCAGGGGGGCCATGACCCCTAGCATGTCTCTGATGTCCCAGGGCAAAGGCTTGTAGAGCTCTGTGATAAAAGCTTTTCTCTGGCTTGGGGTGAAGGCTCAAGGACATGATAGCCATATTTGCAAGGACATGATAGCCATATTTTGTCCTCTTTAGGCCATAATCTTTAGAGCCAGGTTGCTCTGGAATGGATTTTCTGAGACAATATTGCTGCTTTCAGGCAAAAAGGCTTTTTCTTTTCTTTTTTTTTTTTAATTATTGTTACTGGAGATGCCATCTGTCCCATCCCCCCCAGTTCCAGCCCCCTCCCGCCCCCGCAACAAGCTGGGTGGAGAGCGCCTGTCCCAGTGACAGAACCAAAAAAAAAGTCATTTAAATCTGAATGCGAACATTAGTTATTTCCTTTCTAGTATGCTTTGCTTGAATTCTTTGAGTGCCTCAAGGATTGTCACTTTTATCCCACAACCAAACATTCATCTGGTTTGATGAATGCCTGCAGTACATCTTGATGAAATATGGGGAAGAGTAGAAATAGCTTTAAAGAGGCTCAGGCCACTCGCTGTGCTAAGGATATCACATGAGATTAATTAGTTTTTTTCCTTACAACATTTTTAATAGCTTGAATTGTAAGCATATACCCCAGGAAGATAGTGAAGGTTGAATCAACTCATGAATCTATGCATAAAAAAAAAAAAATCAATGGTTTGAAGTTTATTCTGCTAAAATAGCAATTTGGCTGAGAACTATAGGGGAAAGTACATTTCTTCCAAGTGATTTAGTCTTGTGCGGATTCTGTCAATCCCTTCTCCCCTCTCACTTCTCAAACATTATAGGAACGTGCTCTTGAGTGTCAAAAAAATGAAGCTCCAAAAGAGGGCAGGATAGGCAAATACATGGATGTTGTGGCCCTAGTATTGATCCTACAGAGTTTTAGCCCTATGCTATTCTGCTGCTTTCAGTAGAGCTACACTGGATTTTGACTCCAGGACCAACACTGAAAGCGTATCAGTGATAATCATCATCTGATAGCTTGACTGAGTTGATTTTTATTTTCACACCACATTAGAAAGGGTCACACAGAATGGGTTCTTCCAGGGCTGGTGCTTCAGAGATGCTGAACATCCCACATGTCTAAGAGGAATAAAGGGGGCGGCAGGTATTCAGCACCCCTTCCCAAAGCTATGCATGATCCCAGTCATCTGGGGATTTTATGTATTTATTTGACAAGCCAACTAACATGCGCGTCCTACAAGTGGAGACAAAGTGCAGGTATTTTTGTCGTGAGCATAGTACGGCCGTGTAAATACCAAAAGCGACATTCCTGCTTGTCCTAGCTGGTCTGCGTCACAGTAAAAACTGCAGTCGCTACGATTTGCCCCATCTACATAGCAAATGTAGCTGTATCTAGAAAGCAGATCTTCATTTTGCCAGTGAAAACCTAAAATCACGATCAGACTCAAGAATCTCCCTGTCTACATTTTCTCCCGTTGTTGTGGTATAAATCTTTTGGATGTGGAGTCTAGAGGAATTAGCAAAATGTAAATGAAACACGTGGGAACAGAAAGTTTTTGGCATGCAGCCCATCACACATGAGTGTAACTTCTTCCTTCCTTCCAACTCCCCCAGGACTTGAAGTGCCCCATAAATGACTTTTTGAAAGCAAGGCCAGATACCAATTGTAAAATACAGATATAATCTATCTTTCGGCTATAAATAACAAGTGCAAGCTGCTGCTTTTGCTTTTGGATCAGGCCCCAAAGCCAAATCCTGAACACTTGCGGTTGAAGTATCAAAGAGGAGGATCTGGAACAAACGGGAATGTTTAAGAACGGCAAGTGTTTGGGCCTTGCGCTCCGAGTGCGAGCGCCACATCTTTGGCCTTGCTACATGTCCCATTGGCATGAACACTGCTATGTGTATGCATTTATCATTTAACTATTTTAATGGATATTTTACATTTTAAAAAACCCCGAACAAGTCAGTGCACTGCATACACTTCTCCCCCTGGGGAGGCAGCGATAGAGCAAATAGCATATGATCGATGTTAGTCGTATGTCTTGCCACACTGCTTAAAAGAGCAGTAAGGTACGATGGTGTTGAGTATGGTCTGCAAGGCGCTGGTGGGCATTATAGGCCAGTGAGCCATTCTGCAATCCTCGGGATATCGATTGAAAATGAAATGATATATCATCACAATGAATACAATGTGATGGGGGAAAGGCAAGCTGGCTCCTGCAAAGGCAAGGTGTTCGACTCAAGCTGACTCGAGTTCTTAAATGGCATCAGCAAGGCAGCAGATACGATTTTGCAGGGGCGCTAACAAACCCCTGCAGCTAGAGGAGCAGGAATTGAAAACACATTTCGGCATTAAAGATGAAGACAGGTTTTCTGGCCTGATCCGCTCACTCTGAGATCCATAAGCATTGCCAAGCATATGTGCATTGGCTGGAGCCCTCCTTTCCTCTCCCTCATGGCATCCTCCCTCTGTAGGGGAGTGTGCAGCCAGATTAAATCCGACGGAGGCAGTGCTCACGCATGCCCCCATTCTTGGTCTGCTGGAGATGCTCCATGCGTAAAGGAGGGAGCACATGTGGATGTGCAGGAGACAGAGTGAGATGGGAGGGAGCCAACAAGGAGAATGAGGCTCGAGAAACAAGGCTCTGCTAAACCCAGGTCTCTGCCTACTGTTTTTAAGTTCAACAAAGTGCGATCTGTCCATTTGGCATGCGCCTGTTCTCTGCTACCCAAGCAATCAAGCCGTACTTCTCATGCACGACATGTTAGGTTTGTGGCTTAGTTAGCTCCAGAAAACAAGCCAAAGTGGTAGGAGCTGTTGCAGCAGGAATTGCACCTGTCAAGCTATGGGAAAGCCATCCAAAGGCTTATGACAGGGCCCCTGCTACACACTGCATATATTATGCCATTAACTGGTGAATTGTGCAATAAATTTTGACTGGCCACATGTGTGTGGTAATTATCACAAGATGGAAATGACTATTCAGCTATATAAAGACCCAACCAGCTGCAAAGTTAGTGCTTGAAAATGTATTACACCTTTATAGCTGGTTTCTATTCCATTTTAATTTGAAAACGCAGCATCCCAAGTGTTTGGTCCAAGAGATGGTATAGGCTGTCAGATCACAAAAGCTGAAAGGTGCTGACGGGAGGAACCAGTCATCTCTTTATGTTGATTCTGCCAAAAACGCATCTCTAACTGTAAGACCTTTCGAGCAGGACAGGTGCTGTCTACTCTACACAGCAGTCTGCTCACTAACAAGACGAGACAGGCTGGAGGCACCGTCACTGATACAGCTTTGGAAGGTGTGCAGTGCAGAGCCCCAACATGCCTCGGCATGAACATTTCTTCCCTAACACACTGGTGTGAATAGCAGAGAGCCCGTGTGTTGCCTCCTGCACAGCGTAAAGTGACATGCACAGCGTGTCCTGCTCTGTTAAACCGTACGCCAAGGCAGAGACCATACATGGAAGTTTGTCAGAGTTCAATTGTCAAGATTTCTTGCATGAACCAATTTAAAAGAAGCTGTTTAGGAGAATTCAGCTCTTCAAAATATTTATGAAGGCCTATGGAAAAATGTATTTATAGATCACCTGCCAGTACTTTTTGCCATCTTTTGTCTTTATTGAGCTGCTTTCCACTCATTAGATCAAAACGCGCAATGCTTGAATTAATATTCCAGGCTTTTGTGAATTGACAACAAGCAACGGAGTTGTTTTTGTATGCTGAGCTGTATCTTTTCAACACTATTTATACTTCTACTATGGAAACTTCTTTTTTTTTTTTTTTAAAGAAACCTCTCTCTCCCCCATGGCCTAATACTCCATTGTGCCGCTTTATTTTTTCATGGAGTATCCTTGGTAACTGATATTGGTTATATTGATACAAAATGAGATTTCTTCATTAGGAAATAAATTGCCGAGTTTCAGTGCTGCACATCAGGTCTGATGGCCTCTTTTCTCAGCCTCTTGTAAGAGGTGCATCATTTGCGATGCCTTTTTTCAGGACCTGTAGTACGTACTCACGTGCCATTCTTTGCACTTGACCCGAGTGATGGCAGCTCGCGATGGATGCTGCTTCTAGGCCCTACGCTTACTGTACCCTTCTGCAGGAGAGCACCTGAAGATCAGTTTTTACAGAGACCCTCAGAAGATCTTTAAAACCAATCGGACCATCTGGCAACAAGAGCAGCCGGTTCTTTGTGTCTCAAGAAGGTGCCACTTTCATACGGCTAATCTGCTTCTGTAATATATGGTTCTAGTTCAGATCAAAACCTCAAAAGATGAGAAAGGTCTCTTTTGTCTTCTGAAGTTTCTAGCTTTATATACTGCTGGACAAAAGATGCAGCGGTTGATATACTGGCCTGTCCGTATTGCTATACTAGACACGGCCATTTGATTTATATGGTCCGATAACTTGTCTCTGACAATAAGTAATCCTATTGTGCCTTCAAATGTGTAATAACATACAAAAGTATTCCTGGTCCCTGTGATTAGTCAGTAGATGCAAGCAGTGTTTGGAAGGTCAGATCGGGCTTTTGTCAAATTCTTTCTCAGTGAATGATGGCATCCCAAAGGCATTCCCTCTAACTTCAGCAGTAGCCCTTCAAAGACCTAGCATTTGTGTGGAAAGGAATTAGCATTTCTCCAAAGAGCTGCCTTTTTCCTGTCGGCGAAGGGATTTTCCATGTGAAGATACCTTGCGTAGTTAGGATTTCATTAGATTTATGGGCATAACACAGAATTCCTTCTCAAGAGTGAGAGAAAATAAATGTGACACTCTTTCACCTTTTTGTGATGCTGTGATTTTTGGCGTGGTTTCTTGAGCTTCTCTTCCGTCACACTTGTGCGCATTCACTGTCTTTGAATGTTGAATAATATCTGCCAAACAAAAGCTAGCTTGTGTCTTTAATCAGGCCTAAGCAAAGGCCGTCGGGGCAGGAGTAGTTCTGGGAGATGCTGACCACTGAGAGATCCCCTGTGAGGTGTGATATGACGTGGTATGGTACAGTATGGCAATCTCCGTGTAATGTAACACTAGTGCCTACAAGTATGTGTAGACAAAACTAAATTCCCCATTTATGTTGATGCAACTGCGTTTGTGTTTGCACGCCCCACAATTTCAGGGTGCTTTAAAGTCCATTTAGCGCCTTAAACTAACACTACTCAGGGATACGATAATTTGCCGTGCTTCATGTTACGCCGCTCCAAGTGTGGATTTTGTCTGTGCAAACAGCCAGAGACTCTAAAGACTTGTAATTAATCCCTGTCGCCACGAGGGGCTGCTGTGTCTGGCCTTTCACCGGTAGGCAGGGCCATGAGAGGTTTTTTTACCCTCTTTCATTCCTCACCCCTCCCTCCACATTCATCTCAAATTAGGACATGTCTGATTGATTGGTTGTTTGTTTGCCCTTTTTATTACTTGAAAATGTTATTAATATAAAAATGATGGGGGAAAGAAATATAATTTTCTACCCCCACTCAATTCTTCCCTCCCTCCATCTACTGTCTATGTCCTACCCCCACCAGCCATATATACCCTCCTGTACTCCAGCTTGCCCCACACCCCAGTACCTGCTGTGACCACTTGCAACCTGAACTTGAATCACGTTCCACTCCAGCGCCATGAGTCCGAGATGCTGCCTGCCAGGCTTGGTAGCTGGGACACGCAGCATCCCAAGTGATATTTAGGTAATGCGTCCCATCGACCCTGTGTGTGCATGTGCACGCGCGCGTGGGGGCGGTTGGCAAAAGTCCATTTTTTCATCTGTGCACCAAGCCCCCCTCCTCTTCCTCTTCTTCTCTTTTCCCCCCTTCTTGCAGAAAACTTTCATGGGCAGAACTCACCGGGGATGAGCGCGCAGGCCAGTGAGGAGTGAATTGACTGACTGTCTCCAAAGGAGTCTGCAAATAACCAGTTTATTTTGCATTTTTATTTTTGTTACAGTTTGTATTCATTTTCTATTTACCTTATTTTTATATTGCCGATTTGCACGTAGTTATTTTTGCTATTCATTTTCATTTCAGTAAAGTTTCACTATATAATGGATGTGTCATTTTTTTTCCCGTCCCCCGTCCACGGTTAAGTCTTTATTGTATTAGGCACAATACAACAAAAATACACTCTCTGCATAGTCTCCCCTCTTGTTTTCAGGAGGAAATTAGGTAAATTCCTGAAGCTCTTAAAAAATGGCAGCATCCTTTTTCTGTCCCCATCGTAACCATATAGCTATTCTGACAGATGTTGAGGTGGAGGCTAGGGACTAATCATGAATGCACATATGGAAATGTATGCATGGCAGGGCCACATGTGTCAGCATAGGTGTTCTCTGCTCAGCAGAGCGGTGGTGAAGAGGGCTTTATTCAAAGAAACCACCCAGCCCAAAGTGACCAGCAGCTCTCATGTCAGATCAGCCTCACTGAGAGAGGTTTTCAGGCTCTCTAAGGCTATTGGTAACAGAGAAGCTTTCAGGGAAGTCTCTCTTTTCATGCCTGAAGCCCTGAAGATACAAGGAGGCAGACAGTTTGCTATGTCCGTCCATTCATGGCTCAAGGAACATGGTCTTCTTGAAGCCCTCTTAGACTTTTCTCTCCGGAGCTGATGAGCCAGCATTTTGAGCTTGTTTCCTAGCAACTTACACTTGAAAGAATCTGCAGTTTCTTAGTTTTGTATTGGTTTCTCCTGTCCCCACCCCAAATAAATATACTTCTCAGTGATGAGTACTTCTCCCAGGTGAAGAGTAATTGTACTCATTTTTTTTTCAAAGTGCTATTCTTCCTTTCACTTTTCAACTGAAGAAATGCTCTTATTGTTCGTGCGCGGAGCACTATTTCAGATGCAACAAACTTAAAAACTTTTGCTTTCTGGAAACACTAAGGTCCTATAGATGTTTCTTCATCTTCTCTTTTTCCTTGAGTGCTGTCTTCTGAGGTCAGGCCAGTAACTACCCACAAAGAATAAGTAACTGCTTCCCAACTGCAGACATCTGTTATGATGTTCCTGGGTAAATTCTTGAAAAGCACTTTATTACTTCTGCATGTCAGATATCCAAAATCTAGAACATAGTGTTACCTATAAAATAGCATCTTTCAGCTTTGAATCGGGCAGCAGACTGTTGATGAATATCTAGCTGATTAAATATATGTGTGTAATGGGGAGGGGGGATTATGGACAAACCGATTATGTCTGTATCGAGGCATCTGAAAGATTAACAGGCTCAAAAACTACACCATGCTGCTGTTTCCCTGTTGAGGAAGGAGTGTCTCCCCCAGAATAACGGCACTGCCATTAAACTTTGATTCTCAGCTAAACGGTTTCCATTTACCATAACTGGAAAAAGAAGTAAGGTCCTTTGATCAGTGTGTTGACCTGGGATATAGAAGACTTAACTCCAGTCTGCCACTGATTTTCTGAATAACCCTCGGGTGTGGGGGCACCTTTTGCATATTCTCTTGCATTGAAAAGGCCCACTGCCTGGTTTCTTGCAGAAAAAGCAGCAAGCTGCCTTCCCCCAGTCTCAGCAAAGTGTCAGGCCTTTGCTTTCTTGTTTGCCTGGACACTAAACTTCGTATGCGTAAGGCCAAGTGTAGACGAAATGAAGCAGGGTGTACACGACTCTTTAAAGTGGGATAAATGCTTTTGCACCACTTTAATGGAGTTGGTGTTTGCATGCGTTGGTGGCATATTGCACATTAATTCCAGATGCTGCAGCAAATTCAGCTGCATAATGTGCCTTAAATGACTCGGGGCACAACACACTAAAACTCCTCAGAGGAGTTTTAGGTTGCTGCCGTATAGCCGCGAAGCAAAGCACCAGGCTCCGTGCAGCTCAGGGGCTCTGCAGGAAGCCCGTGCAGGCAGCCTGGCAGCAGCCCGGGAAGGCAGGCTCCACCCAAGAAAAGCGGCGAGCCTGATTTCACCCTCCCTCCCCCCCGGAGCCTGCCTGCCTGAGCCGTGCAGTGGCCCAGTGCTTCCCTCCGCAGCTGCAGTACCCCCTGGGACTGCCCGAGCTGGGTGCCTGCAGACAGGTGCCACATGAGGCGGCTGCCACTGCCGCACAGGGAAGCACCAGCCTCCTCCCCCCCGAGTAGCCCAGGGACCACTCCACCTGTCAGCAGTTAACTCTCCCGCTGAGAGTCAGTGCGGTGTAGGCACAACACACATTTAAAGGGCCCTAAATTGAACTGGTGGGTTAAAAACCCACCAATTCAATTTAGGGCCCCCCTTTCATTTACATACACTGTAAAACCTCTGCCAATCTGTGGAGCACAGTAACAGCCTTAGAAGTTTAATGTCCCTCTGCCCCCTGCACTGGGCACCTGGGCATCCCTGCTGCTGCTCCTTGCACCCCCTCACCCCCACTCACCCTGCTGCTGTCCATGGCCAGGTACAGACGCTACACTTTTACCAATAAATGTGGTTTATACCCATAACAGGACAGAAGTTCAGCACACACAGACTGGTTTAAAAATGTCTAAGATCTGCCGCCCCCCTACCCCACTCCCCCTCCCACCACCACCTCCAAAGGGCAATGTTTGCTACTGATCTAAACTACGCTTACAGAAAACCACATGACTTGGACTGATTCCACCTCGGGCTTTTTGATCGTCTGTCCGTGCCCATGTCTCCCCACCGCTCCGTGTCCTGCCTCACCCTTAGCTGCCCTGCTGCAAGCTCCGGTGTGGCACCATGCCACGCAGGCACCCCGGGCTGCAGGGGCACTGCTGTGTGGTGCTGCACAAGGGCAGGACAAGGAAGCCATAGGGAGGGGGAGGCTGGAGACCCCAGCTGCTGTGGCACTCAGAGCGCTGGGGAGAGTGGAGGCGGGGTGGGAGCCCGGGGGCCGTGGTGCAACACCTTCGGGGGCCATATGCACTGTGTTCAAATTTGTCGGGGCTCTAAGTCGCAGAGTAAATATGCATGCTGTGTAGAGTGCATCTCCTCTGTTAGCTTGCTTTTCAAGCGTTGCACCTGAAAAGGTTTCCTTAGCTCAAGTAGCAGCAGAAATGTTTGAATTTGTTTTCCAGGTGACTAAGGCAAAGTGTCCTTTTGTCTTCTGTGGGTAATTTGAGGTGCCTTTCATAAGCAGCACTTTCAGGCCTTCCTCTGAAAAAGGATTTTAGAGCTGCAGAAACATTTTTTGCAGACTGAAGTCCAAGACCTTTGTGTTTAGCCCCGCTGCTGTTGGTTCTGTTTGACGTGCTGTTTTGTGGACAGAAAAAAATTCCTCCTCTCCTGATTTTGCTTTTCTTTTCAGAATGAATCCGTAATGTATTGAAGAGGCTGAGCCATAGTTAGAATGCATAACTACTGCATAACAAACTTTGAGTTAATAAAAGGGTTTTTTCTCCTTTCCAAACCCTAAAACATACATACTTAAGAGGCCAAATCCACAATTTATCTCCATGCATGTTTCTGCTGTTTGCTGAAACAAGATCTCCGAGTTTATCCAAGGACATGAGTTGGTTTTTACCCCTAGTTCTATTGATGCAGTCTGGAAGCTAGCAGACACATTTATAAGAGTTCTCTACAAGGGTGACTTGGGGATGGTTTAGAAAGAAAGTGAGGCCAATTTTGCTAAAGATTTGCATTAAACCCTGGGAGGATGATCTTGTTCAGAAGTGACCTTAGCACATTTTAGCATAATGTCCTTTAAATCATGCATTTTTAACTTCATATCGCCAATTTAGACTAACTTCCCAGGTAGATCAGCCATAAAAGTATTTATGCGGCAGTCACGTGGTCATCTTTCGTTTTCTGCTGCTTGAACGCAAACTGGAATACCCTATGTTTCTTTTAGAAGACTTTTTGAAAGAAGAGCTGCACTAGCCAGGGCCAAATTCTCCCTGCTTGAATGCCATTTTTCAATTATGCATGGCACCGCGGCTTGCTTGTAGCTGGCACATTATTCAACAATGGCTATGTGATTGTCCGTGGCCA
The DNA here is from genome assembly GCA_030014935.1 of Caiman crocodilus. Lineage (NCBI taxonomy): Eukaryota > Metazoa > Chordata > Crocodylia > Alligatoridae > Caiman > Caiman crocodilus. Next base: position 7,293,561 of record JAGPOW010002173.1, on the reverse strand, counting down.
AATTTTTCCATGCGAATGGAGGATATATGGAATATTTTTGCTTCATCCACTGTTTAGATAATGAACAAAAGATCAATTACCCTTTCATGTCATTTCTTTTCCTGTGCACCAGATTTTTTTAATGAAACAGTCTTATTATTTTCAGCTTTGTTCACATTTACTTTGTGCCTGTCCTCTCTTCCTCTTTTGCACTGGCAATGCTTTTGTTTTTTCGTTTGAGAAAAATAGAAACTGAAGAGCCAGTGATTTGTCCCAAGGGCCTTTTCCCAAACTGGCCCAATCCAGACTGAAGGCTTTGTCAGAGAGAGGAACAAAAATGGTCTGGAAAAAATAAAGAGTGGGAGCAGAGCAAAGCATACAAGCTCCCGGAGTCTTCCACTGGATTTTCTTCTGTGCTTTAATGAGATAAGAGCTTGTACAGTATTAGTGTTTGAGATGACCTGCATACTTTACATGTGTTTTGAGCTTTATGCCATTGGTACATCGAAAATGAAACAGCCTGTCATGATTTGGCCCTTTTAAAGATTCACATATCTGCAAGGGCGTTTTGTCCTTTGGGACCAATGATAATACGTTCCATGGATTTATGACCAAACCGTGTCTTCATAAGTCTAGAAGAACATGTCTGAAACGAACACAGACAGGAAGTACTGCTAATAGTATTATTCGTATTACAGTAGCACCAGCTGAGACCAAGGCCCCATTGTACTATGACCTGGACCTACATGTAATAAGAGATAGTCTCAGTAGATGACGGATGAGGGCAGAAGGGGACACAAGGGTAAAGAATGACTTGCCCAGGATTGTGTAGCAAAAAACCAGCAGAGCTAGGAATATAACATGAATTTCCTGGCTCCCAGTCTTACGCCCTGGTCATCACATCACGGCACCATTTTCATCCTTTTACCTTAGTTACTCGAGCACTACCATGAGCACTGTATAAGGATGGGTGATAACTTGTTACCTGAAAGAAGGGCACAGCCTATTTATCCTGGGCATGGGAGTAATGGCACAAATGTTTTAAACTGGGAAGATTTGAACTAGCAGGATCTGACCCCTGGTTAGCAAGCCTTTACCTTTTAATCTTTTAATCTTACCTCTGGAGAACATCATTCCAACTGGAATTTGACATTAAGATACCAAACAAGGCAGGAAGAACTAGCTCCAAGACATAAGTCTACCGAGTCCTCAGTAACTGTGTGCATACATAGTACATTCAGCCTTGCATTTGCACTTGTCATTCAGGAACAACTACTTGGGGAGCATTCAGGGATAACAGCAGCAAGTAGGCTACAGGGTGCGGTTTTAAGTCATCCTGCTGCATGTCAAGAAGTTTAGATTTGTTTGCAAGCTGTTTTAGCTCTGCAAAAATGATGGCTTTTGTTGTACCAATTTTTTTAGCCTTTTTGGGCACATAAATATATCTTGGACATGTGTACTTTGTTCTTCTGGGAGTTTATATTTTATTCTCTCAAGATGCCTTTTTTCTATCAAGAGGGAGTCAGTCTTATTGTTGTGAAATCCACAGCAGGCAACATGAGAACAAAATGCTGCCAGCTGATCATCCCATTAGTGCTCCGACACATGACAGAGTGGCTCAGTTGGAGGGTCCTATTTATACCCGAGTGGATTTGTGGCAGGGGCACAAAAAGGGAGATGAGTTATCCGCTAATATAAAAAAACTGGTGCTGTTAGATGTACGTGGCTTATTTAACAATCTCAGTAGCGCAGGCTTTTCAGCCTCTGTCCTGTGCTTCTGTGCTAGAGTAGACATGATTGACATCCAACGACTTTCCAAATAGTTGAGCCAATAATACAAAGTTTCACCCTGGCCATGAGTTTTCAGACCAAGGAACATTCCTTGAAGAAGAAAAAAGGCTCTGAAGACTGAGTTGCATTTAATCCAAAGGGAGAATATCAGATAAGGGAAAATAAGAGCTTGATGGCTATGCTTGTTCAGTCTTAACTGCAACAAGACATTGTCCCCATCTAGTATTTTCAGAGTCTTTCCAAATAGTAGTTGAGCCTAATAATAGCCACTTAGTCATTTGATGAATACCAGTATGCATGTGGGATATGATCCAGTGGGCTTCTCAGATGAGGGTACACTTTGGCTGATCCAGTAGCGCTTTTTCAAAGTGCCATATGATGCCCATATGATGCTGCAATGTGTCTCCCATTGTCATTCATCAGAGTAACAAGACAGAGCAGCGAGCTGGCACGTGGTGAAGGGAGCCAAGAACCTGGACAGCTAAAACCTGAGCTGCTGTAGCTTGAGATAAGCTAGCATTCTGGAGCAGTCCTTATCTTCTGTTGGCTGGGCTGGGACTGAGGGGGTCTGGTGAACCATGCTCACCAGTGGGTCATAGTCGATCCAAGTATTTCCATTCCTGGCAGAAATGCCAGCCTTGAATGCATAGGAAGCAGCAATAGCTCAAAGGCTTGGCTTTGACTATTTTCATGATAAACTTTGCCTGTTAAGATATAAATCTATTTTTGTCCTTGAATTTCCATATAGATAGAAAAGATGATCTCTGTACTTCGTAAGCATTATAGGCTATTTTGCTTACTAATGGAAATACATTGCATTGTGTTATTACCACGTGTGTGCAGCCTGGATATACTATATCCACTGCAAATGCAGCACCGCGTTACGTTTTGTATCTTCAAGAACAGCGTGGATAATAGGCTCAGACGTGACTGCTATTTTTTCCCTCATTGTTCAGAACTTCCCTGTCTCCTTCCCTGAGAATTCATTAGCATTAGAAATTACATTTTTGTGTGAACACTTGGCAGATAATAATTACTGCTTGAATTGTCAGCTAAAATATGCCACCACTACGGTTCCCATATCCACTCTCTGAGTTCCTTTGCTGTCCACTAAAGCAAATTAATTATACTGTGGTTCCTTTGCAAATCAGCAGGAGGCAAATTGGCATGAATGGGAAAGAAAGGGATGAGTTTAAAAGAAAATTGTTAACTAATTTGTTAAGTTTGCATTTTTCTGCTCTCTCATCTGGCAGTATCAAAGCCAGAAAATTAATTGCGTTTTGTTGACAGTTGTTGTCCTCGGTCATCTGGAGCTGGAGTCAGTCAGAGTTTTGCCTTTGATTTTGCTGGAGACAGAAATAGATGCAAGCTGAGCGCTTTATCGACCCTCACCTTGATTTTTCTTTTATCAGTTTTTGAATGGATGTGAGGGTGAGATTTTGAAACCCACTTTGGGGACTTACCAATTCATTTCTAATGAGAAATGGATGTTCAGATCACTTTGAATGACACTGCAAATGTTAGCCCTGATGACTTGTCTGAGGGCTCATATGGAACCTACTTTGACCTTATACTGGCCGTTAGGCCGGTGCGAAGCAGTTGGTATTCGCTTCAGAATCGGATTTGGCTGATTCGGGGGACAGCGATTCGATTCGGTGATTTGAATCGCTGTCCCGAATCGATTCAGCTGAATCTGATTCAACCAAATGTCCGAATCGCACGCACTCCGTCTGTCGTCCACCCGAGCTCCCGGCACTTTATTAAAAAAAAAAAAAAAAGCCTGAACTCACTGGGTGCTGCCCGGGGGGGGGGGGCGCATTTCTGCGGCCCTGCCCCCCCCCCTTCTGGGCTTTTTTGGAAA
>JAGPOW010002173.1:7255721-7276930 GCA_030014935.1 Caiman crocodilus | reverse complement strand
TAATAGTGCTATCAACTTTTGAGGTTCTGGTACGGTGTAAATTGTCCATTACCATAATTGCAATCATTTGGAGAGCTAGCAAAATAATAACCGCTGAACTGATACCACCATAGACAAGAGAGTGAGAGAGGTGAACTAAGACGGGATGTGAACTGGGACATATAATACATCTCAGCTGTCATAAGCATCGCTTATTAGCACAAGAGAAAGACTGATGCTGTTATAATGTCAGGTATGCAGAATAAATTGCCCAACTTCGACTTCCCACCAATGTGTAACTTATACCTATATTTAGTTGCCTCTGACTATAGTTCAGAATTTTCAACCATAATGTTTAGGAAATTAATTAGTTTGGACAGTTGCTATTATGATAATAGATCCATAGTAAAGCTTATGCTATTTGACAGGTAATTTCAATACTTGGCCTTAAAACTGATCTGCAGAAATAACAGCATAATGGAAGCAAAATCTCTATAGCCTGTCAAAAATGGAGTACGGTTTCCCCAGCTCATCTCTAAAAGTGGTTTGACATAATCACAAGCATGAGGCTATAGTTTCTTTCTTCCTGTCTCTCTGGGTCACAATCGGTTTTCATAAATTTGCTTTGTTTTAGCATAAACTAGTAGGTTAGGTGAGTAACCAAAGAATACTTTTCAGACTCCTGCTTTAGTTTCTATTTAGTTTCTATTTAACAGTAAGAGTTTGCACGAGCATAAGATATTAACGATACTCACCAAACGCACCACGTTTTTAATCTTTTTCACCTGTTCTGCATAAAGCAGAACTAGCAGGAAGAGCAGTGAGGTGCGTTTTTGCTCCAGACTTCTGGGCTTCTGTGTAGGTTGCAGGACGATTATATAAAGTCAGCATCAAACCACTGAAAAACCAGAAGCCTGATTTTCAAGCGCAAAAAGGTTTAACTGTTACGCAAACGTTTGCTTTAGTAACGCCTATGCAGCTCTTAGAAAGCGGGGGGTCCCCGTTCTGTTACCTACCAGCCCAATAGCAGAGCAGAAGCTACTTACTGGGCCTTGTTTCGAGTGTAAATGCCTGCCAAATTGCTACGGAAAACTGCAGTTTGGACAATTGTATGGGTGTGAGAGTTGCCTCCGAGCGCCAAACGGCTATTCTGCAGGACATCTCTAAATGCTGCTTGTCCATCTTTTCAACGAGCGGATATTAGTTGCATCGTCTGCCCTAGGATAGCACTTCAGTAAATTGGTAAATGACTCTGAGATTTTTGCGGCCTTCCTGCTGAGATGGAGCAGACGTATGTATGAGCTCCCAGGGGTCCGACCATTGTCAAATTACGGTTTCAAGTTGCAGTAAAAAGGAAAAGATATTTCAGTTCCTTGTGATCATGCTTCACTTATTTTTGAGGAAAGACAGTGGACTGTGTGCCTGCCGCATGCTGCGCTTAGTGGGACAGAATGAGCAATTTTTTCCAGCTGTTTCTGAACTGTTATTGTTCCTGGAACAGAAGAAAAAGTATAGTCAGAACATAAAATTAGGAGTCAGGATGCTTGTTCCTATTCTGGATGTTGTCACAAGCCCAGTCTGTGACATGAACCATTCTGAACCTGATTCTGTAAAGGGGTTTAAATATTTAAAGAGGCCCAAGAGATGCCTTTTGAGACTGTCAAACCTGCTCAAGCGAGTTAGGCACCTAACTCCATTGACAGAATGCAGTCCGTGTAAATCCATGGGAGCTGGTCACCTTATCTTCTCTGGTGCTTTTACAATCTCACTAGGTGCTACCTGCACCTCCAGCTGTTCAGTTCTCCCTGACAAGCTCGTCCTCTGCCCGTCGGCCACCCGATCGGTAAAGAATATTATCCCACCGATTTTTACGTGCAATGCAAATGCAATATTTGTATAACATTTCTGAGCGCCTAAAATGTCAGGATGGTCACATGCTAAGCGACGAGGACCGTTAAAACCAAATTAAACTGATCAACTCATCTATCACAAATATTCAACACCACGGCCTTGCTGAGAGGCTTTTCTTGATCCTCCTTTCCCACCTCACTAGCTGTTGGTTTTACACTCAACATTTTCACAGCACTCAGAAACATTTGAGATGGAAACGTCGTCATGAGGCTGTTGGCTCCTGCGGTGACGAGCAGGTTGTGAGCGCAGTAGACCTGAAAAGACTCGCGCGCGGTTCATCCTGCGGGGCATTTTCAGCCTCTTGACCCGCACGAACAAACGCTCTCTGGGTTTTTCATCAGTATAAATCTGTCGTCACCCCGTTGTCCCAGAGTGAAGTTACCCCTTTGAACAGGCAACTTGTAGCTCTAGGTTTCTGGCGGGCGAAAAGGCCAATGAGCAATTCCGTTGCGTTAAGTGGATGTGTGCGTCTCTTACGGTAGTCACGTCTCGCTCTGCTTTGTTAGCTGTTATTTTCGTTGCAAGTAACTCTGACGTGATTTGAACCCAAGACGCAACCAACAGTTAATCAGTTTAGATCAAGTCAAACCTTGGAGGTAAAGCCCTCCAAGGGAGGTGGTGCTCTTCCCTACCTTGGGGGTCTTCAAAAGGAGACTGGCCCAGCCCCTGGCTGGGGTCTTCTGACCCCAGCGCTCTTTCCTGCCCCGGGCAGGGGGTCAGACTCGATCTGCTGAGGTCAGCAGTCCCTAGAAATCTATGAGATCTATGCAACCTCAAGAAATAGGCTTCATTATTGGGTCCCCGAAGTGTGAAATACCCAATGGCATCTTTGTTAATACCCCCAGTATTCAACCCTTCATTCATAAGAAGCATTTAAAAATGACCAAATAAAACGAGGGAAAAACAGTCCACAAGAAGCCTTTGATAATGGCATGCTGGGAGAGGAGTCGCTATTGCAACTCTTGATGCCCAGACAAGGAGGAGAGAGCGGAGTAAGCAGATTTCCTCCAGGACATAACACCACTCCGTGGCTCACCCAAAGGCAGTTGTTCTTAGACAAGTGTTTTGACAACTTTCCTCAGAGATATAGCACATAATATTTATGCTCTACTTGCTTCCATTGCTTCAGGGGTCTCAGGTCATTTCTATTTCTTTTGTGCAGTAGTGCGGTGGTACCCCAGAGCATCACATGGAGACGACATAGCATGAAATAAGAGCAGAAACAAAAACAAGTTTTCAAGGTTTTTCTCTACCTTGTAGGTTTGCACAAATGAATCATGCCAAGGATTCATATTGAATCAAATGGACCCACCTGATAATTTTGAAACACTCCACCTTGAGCGTAAGCCTTTCTACTGTTGACGTGAATTCATTAACATTTCAAAATGTCTCCTCAAATCAAGAAACGATTCCCATTGGCATCAGGTCTCTTGCTCAGCTCTTAGCTCCTGACTCTTGCATTTCTTACCCGGTGGCCCAGCATCCACAGAAGGGATGGAGGGTACTTCCATATTCTGGTGATTATGGCATCCTCTAAGGCTGAGATGAACCTATAGGTAGAAGAACTGGTAGATAACTGGGAGGTCTCTCTCTTCTTGTATAGGTGCCCTAACTGCTAGGCTATTGGGCAAAAAGTGAGTAGATCCTCCCCGTTTTTTCCCCACGGTTCAGAGGGGCATCTCCCCAGAACAGAGTGTTACCCTAAAACGAAGAGGATAAGTAATGTAAAGCCTTAAATCACGTTCACATTTACACTCAGCATTTCTTATTGCTCACTTGTAGGGGAATCCCTGCACACTTTGGAAGCACGTTAGGCCTGCCCTGGATAGGAGAGGTTGAGCTGTACACCTTGCTAGGTGTAACAGAATCACTTCCCTTGGGTAAGATGCATGGTTTTTGACATCTGCCAATTTAGAGGCAGATTAGGATCTAGACCGCTACACGTGATAAGGAAAAATATAACAGTTCTTAAGATGCGAGTCAGATCCAAATGCTAGTATAAATTGGCATTGCTTCATTGCCTCCAAATGAGGTATGTCAGTTTACGCCAGCTGAAAATTTGGCCTATAAATGCACATTTTAGTAACTCAGAACACAAGTCTTACAATCACTTCTCTGTAGCTGCAATTGCTCTTCTAGGGTGGATAGCATTGGTGTTTACATCTCCTTTCTATATGCATGCCTAACCTGTGGACTCCAACCAGAATAGCACCCAAGGTGGTAAAGTGAGAAGCATGGTAACAATGACTAAAATACATGGTTTCCGACCACCTACTGGGATTCACGAGGCTTTTTCGCTGGTGGGGTCACAACATCACTGGGAGCAGGAGATGCTTTCAGGTTTCTTTTTTATTAAACCATTTATATTTTTGCAAATATTATCTCTTAATAGAGCAAATCTGTACATCCAAGTGTCTGCCACTTACTACTTTTAATAACTGCACAGATAATACAAATGCCACTGTCTGATGACCTCCTTTGTCATAGTCTGACTGCTACAGCAAAGAGTTTCTTTCTTTCTCTCCCATTTCTCCCTGGATTAATAACAGTATAAAATACTTTGTTATCCAAAACATGTGAAATAATATTATGTGTCATTGTGTGCTAGGCCTTTCTCCTAGAACCAGAGGTGAAAATGAGTTAAAACTTCTTATATGAAGGTAGTAGAATAAAAATCATGTTGTAATTGCTTTCAGAAATCTTCTTATTTCACTAGCTTAATTTTCACTTCATGCCCATGTATGCATGCAATTATAACTGCATTACTTACCCTAAACTGAAAAACACTAAATAGTAATTAGATTTGGGAATATAATTTTCAGCAAATCATTCAGTGAATTTTACCTTCCTTTGTGTTCTTGATTCATCTGCCAGCAGCAAAAATTTTCCTCAAATTAATTACTTATTCAGACCTAGTCATCTGATGGTTGATCAGGCATGGGCTATCATTTCGGTTGGAGGGCCACTTACTGAGTTTTGGCAAGTCATCGAGAACCGCATGACAGGCAGCCCCGGCAGGTAAATATTAATTTTTTACATTTTTCAGGGGGCTGTGGGCCGGATAGAGTGGCCTGGTGGGCCGCATCCAGCCCCTGGGCCGCATTTTGCCCACCCCTGGTTTAGGTGAAGGATTCCCGGTTTGGTGGTCAGGTACCTGCAGTTCATGGTAAGTATTTTATATTTTCATTTAAAGTGAGTGAGTTAGTTTTGATCAGATCAATCACCCATGGTCTGATTCTGTCCCACTGCAGCAAGTCAAAATATCCATCAGGTTTCTCACGTGGATGCTTTTGTCTACACAGAGATCGTAGATTTTTGAGTTCCCAACTTCAGGTATCTTAAAGGTGCCTGCTTTTCTTGCTTGCTTTTTGTTTTTTTCCAAAAATGCTACGGCACTTGCTTCTTAAGCTCAAAATCCATTTAAGGATCACATGATAGGCACTCAAAATCACTAGTCCCTTGCAGATTTAGACCAATGAGCTCAGAAACATAAAAAATGATAAGCGGTACAATGTTGGCCAAACTAGGTAGTCACTGGAGATTTTGCAGCTGCTTCTTCCCATGGCTTATCAACGGGGGAAAAAAATGGTTGACCTTTGCAAAATCCCACTAGAAAATATGCAGTGTTCATTAACTGTGTCTATGAAAATTGTCTGGGAAATCTGATTCAGATATCCTGTCTGAACAACAGGATGGGACACGCAAATAAAAGGGCATTGCCTTTCTGGTGGGGACACTGTCCATTCAAAGACCTTGCTTACCCCTTACAGATTGCCAATTTGTACTGCGGAAGTGATCGCTGCGACTGTTGTGTATTCTGTGATTACCCCTGTACTTCTCGATTCCCCGTGCCAAATGTATTTCTAGCACCAGGTGTAGAGTTTGAAACATTGCCTGAATTTCGAGACAGTTTTCTTTCACATGTTGACAACTGATTGACAATGCAGAACAGCAGCCACTTAATGATGCCCAAGTGCCTTGGAATAATCCATGTGCCGCCTATGATTTTCTTTCTTGGTTGATTTATTGAGGTTAAAAGAAGGCAAAGTATCTATTTATCCCATTCAGTGAGGTTTTGCCCTCTCTGGCCCCTTGTGTGATAAGGGGGCTCTGGTATGTTGGAGCAATGCAGATTACCTACACGTATCTCCTTTGCCATGGGAATCCTTTTGCCCAGACCTCTGTGCAATGTCACCTTTGCTAGAATTTTATTTAGTGCATGATGCAAGGGTGGTTTTGGGGGGTGTTTTTTACAGCTGCTTCTCTTTTGAATTTGAGATGGGCCTCTCTCAGGACTGTCTTTGGCCATAGATGATCTCTGTTCTTTCTGCTGCGTTTAGATGTGCATCACAATTTGTTCTTCCACTGACCTCAGCTGGTCCTGCAGCTGCATGGAGGTACAAGAGGCTTGTCTTCATTACAAAACCATGGAATAGCAGTGCTAAAGCCCAGGAGAGCAGGTCACCACTGTGCTAGAAGATGTGGGCTCATACTTTGGTATATGTGCGGGGTGTCCCTCACCTCTGAGTCTGGATGCACGTGTGAAGGGTTGGATCCATTAGTGTTGCCCAATCAAAATACATTGCAACTCTCCATTAGTTAACAGGCATGACACTACGTCTCATAGCCAAGATCCAGCAAGGCTTTACAGCTTCTCTCTTTAAAGGAGTGATGGGGGAGCAAAGCGCTCTGCTGAAAAGGGTGGCGGACACTGTATTGTTTCCTTAAAGACCTTCAAACAATCCCACTAAAAATGTACTGGGAGACATATTTCAAACACTTGCACGATACGAAATGTCAAATATTCTTCTTGTTGCTGTTTTACATTAAACATATGAAGTGTCTGAAGCAAACTAAATCAACTGAAGCAAAATGAGGATGATTTTAAAGGGGGAATTTATTGCATTGCACGCACAACCTAGTATGTTAAGAGCTATTAAGACGGGACCTCTTTGTTCTTAGGCACTGGAGAATGTGCTATATTTCCCCTTTAACCTATCATTTCCTTGCTTTTGTCAGTGTGTGCCACGATTTAACGTTCTCCCAGTGTACTTTGTGTCTGACATGTAAGAACAGTCTATTTTTAGCCAGTCTTGACATTGTCAATGTTCTTTTAGACTGCTAGCTACGTTCCCTTTCCCTTTATGTTTTCTCTCTACCCTCTTCCTCAGGAATCATGTTCCACAAACTGAACTTCCTTAATAACTAGCGGTGCTTTCAAGCTTGCCTGGGTATCTTTCGGGGAGCAGGAAGTTGTATTCGAACAATGATATCCTGCTAGAATAATGGGTTCGTCAGTCTGCCGAATTACTTCTCTGAACGTGTCTCCTCTGTATCGGTGACTTTTCTGCTCCTGTGTATCTACAGTCTATACTTGAAAAGAAGGCACTCTTTCTACAGTGATACTTTAAGAGCTCAGAGATTCTGTACTGCCGGTGCTTTCACCGCTAAATCCAGCACTGACAGGATGCATTGACTAAATCACATAAAATGATATGTTATCCGTGTTTTGGTCTCTAAATTGTGTCCAATCTAGCCTAATTTGATTTAATAGCTGTTTTTGTATCACAGCCACCACCCTCATAAGTGAATGGCTGAGAATTCAACCAGAAGAGGGTTAGTAGTTCAACCCTACCACTTTAAAAGAGGAAAACTGCAGATTAACGAACCTTGGGAATGATGCTGAGACCCTCAGGTAGGCAGCTAGTGTACAAGCCCCTAGCTCTGCCACTGAGCTTCCGACTGACCTTGGGCAAGTCACTTCAGTTCCACATGCCTTTGTTTCCTCTCCTGCCCACTTATAGCCCATTTGATTAGATACGCTCAGCTTTTAGGAGCCAATATCATATCACTGTAACTAATAGTAACAACTGTAATCCCGTTGATTACAATGGTGTGATTCTGGATTTACCCCAGTATCACCAAAGTCAGTCTGCTCCCCTCGTGTTTGCCCTATTTTTTTTAATGTTTCTCTACCCAAATGAGCCTTGCGGACAGATAAGATTCATTGCCTAAGAGTTTGCAAACTCTCAGTGTTTCGTTGTGAAAAATTGTCTGTTATGATTCTCATTTGTTTAACTGACAGGGAAGAGCTGTTGCAGAATAAAGCCAGTTTTCCTACTGAGTAAAAGTTGGAGGCAGAGGGGTAATTCGAAATCTCTCATTGGCGTCTTAATTAAAAACAGTGCATTGTTACATTGTCAAACACAAACTCTGGAAAACTTCAGATGAAATGCAATGTTAAAGCATGAAATCTTATGTTAGGGACTGTAGATAATATAATGTCTTTCCATCTGAGCATCCCTAAGCCCTTTACATGCAGTAGTGATTTAAGCTGTGCTATCCCCCTGCCAGGTAGTTATTTTACAGTTCAGAAATGGAGGTGCAGAAAGATCAAGCGACATGCCCCCGGGCACAAAAAACCTCATGCCGTAACCTCGGTCTCTGGACTGCCTCAGCCCTGTTCATTAACCCTCCGAGCATCCTTTCCTGGCCCTCACATGGTCCTGTCATTGCATCTGAAAAACTCTTGCCCTCCCTTGCAATCTTTGAAATGAAAGTGTGTGAACCTTCTTTGCCAGCATTGCACATTGCATTTATAAATTTATAAGCATGCTTCAAAATTCAGCCTTCAGAAATGTTTGTGGCTAATAGGCTCATAGCATGTGCCTCAGAGAGAAAAAGAGTACTCTGTGTTACCAAAGGCCGGAAAGAAATAGGTAATCGCCTTCCGAGACAAGATACGCATTTCCTAATATTGGTCAGTGCTCGTTTCTGCTGCGCTGGCTTAGAGAGAAAACTTGATCTCGCTAAAGGCGAAATCCTCCGAGCTATTATCTAGCTTTATGTCTGGCCAAACACTACTACCGTATACTGTAAGGACCTTATTGCATCAGAGCTTTGGATCTCGCCTGACAGGGTGAGCAGAGAGCTGAGGCCTTGGAGTAGGAATCAAAGCAAAATGGTATCCTCAGAGAGAGGGCCAAATTCTGCTCTGGTTTCAGTGAATCTAAGGAGCTGCACTGCATTAGATCACATAGAATATGGCCAAAGCATTTCCTCAGTGAATTGTAACAGTTTCCTCCCTTAATTGAAATAAATTTGCAAAATCATCCCTTTTCCTGACCATCTTAAATATTTATAACTCTGTTACTGTATATTGCGTGCTTTAGGCCAGCAGTTTTTGCTTTACACGGTTGTTTTTCCTCTTCTCCACCGCTTAATAAGACCAATTAAGGAAGTCGTTTCAGGTGACCACCTTTTAAGACTAATCCTTGGTCACAGCATTCACGGTTGTGGGACGTTTTCCTGAACCCAGTCACACTGGGAATTTGGGAACTTGTACTGAGATTTCATTGGAAGGTGCTGATGTCTCCACATCCAGAAAGCCTGGCAGCGGCGCGCTGTGGGGTCGCCCAGAAGACTTCCTTAGATAGAAGCGGGTAGCAGAGAACCACAGGAGGTCAGAGCAGGTGATGGTACAAAATGTTTCTTCCTCTCTGCTGTCACCCCCCATGGACGATAGCTCTTCCCTGAAGGCTGCCGTGGTAGGGATAGCAGGGGCCTGGGAAGCAGGAGGGTGGTAAGAACGGGTAGGCAACTTGTTGAACTAGCTCTTTAAAATGTGTAGAAGCTGAACAAGTGGGAGAGAAAGAGCAAATAAAATGGAAGAACCTGGGCTTCCCTTGCAAAGCTGTGGATCAGCAGGGCAAGAATTGGATTTTCCAGTTTGTACCAAGTCCTCCAAATTTGATTCCCCTCTTGTGAAACAGGGGAAGTGGGAAGACCTAACATAAATTTCAAAATCCTCCCACTGTATATTAATCGCCCTCATTTCAGGTCAGTTAAGGTCATTTGTTCGTATCCCAATGTTTTAAAACTGTCATAGGGTATCAAGCATAATAGAATAACGTATTTTATATAAAATATTATATATATGCTTTGTTTTTTTTTAAAAACTTAGAAGCTCTGCTTAAACTGGCAGATCACATCTGTATGGGGAAAACCTTAAACTAAACCGTGTCAATTTTTACAGGATGGTTTTTGGGGGGGTAGAGAATCAGTTTAATTGTAATCTGAAAAGCATTCTCCTTAACTTTTGCATTTGGTAACAGCGGTATTTTAGAAAAAGCAGAAGAGATGCAAATGTGAAGGTGATTTAGGGTTATAAAGGTTGGAGAGGGGAAGAAAGGAGGAGCGTCTCTGCTTTTCCATGCCAGAGTCGCTGCTTTTGTGCTTCTCAATTCAGCTGATACTAATTAATAATTATTAGTAGAAACTGAAGCTGGAAATCTGTTCTCTCTCCTCATACATTCAAAGCAGACTGTTTCCCTGTGTTGTTTGCTTGATTTTGATGGATAATCACAGGGTTGCCAACCTCAAATGTCGCCACGTCAGGTGTGAGGCTTAAAAATTATGGAGTTGCTTTAAAAAATATGACATTTAAAAACACAGAAATGTGAATTCTTTGTATTTACTTTCTGGTCCTTAAATCGGCGGGGCGCAGACTTGGGTTATCTTTTCCAGATTTTCTTTGCCACCATAAGGACTAGAAATACTGCTGTTTGTTTTTATATTGTTTTATGAAAGCTGTGATTCTCATTTAACTCTGCTTTATGAGAACGTCATGATTTTATCCAAAGCCTCACGATTCTGAGTGATTTTTCTTGAGAACCAGCTATACATATGCATGCTTAATTGCACATACTTTATTCACGTGCTGCTGTTTTTATTTCTGAGCCCTTGAGCACTTCAAGTACAGTAAATTCCAATGTCCCACTATTATAAAGCGGGTGACAAAGCTTTGCGTTAAACAGCGACGTCTATTTTTCATGACCAGCGTCGTAAAGGTACTGTAGAAGTGGATGGCTGAAGCCTCACAGAAGCAGTATTCATGCTTTCAGATAGCCTAAGAATAATTTAGTCCTGCCCTGGTGGCACAGACTCACCTTTTCATTTCTTTTATGATATACGTATCACGACGAAAAAGCCAGTGACATTTTCAGAAAGTATTCTTTCCACTTACAAATTGTCTTAAAGCCTGAACTTCACAACCTGTGTTTACAAATGAATTCAAGCCTTGCATGAAGGCTGCCCTTGACAAATCCAGAGTCGTGCTTGACAATTTACCAGTCACATGCGACTTAAGTTATTAGGAAATTATTTTTTTCAAAAATCTGAGCAACTGCCGCAATTCTCCAAAGCGGTTCGGTTGAAAACATTGTCGGCACAAAGCGTTCTCTAACCCTCGGTACAGTGAATTTAAATTAAATCTGAGATGGGTTTACCTTGTATCTGAACTTGGGTTGTTTTTTATCGATTAAGCTGCTGTTCATACATCACTAAAATTAATCTTCAAGAGAAGTCCATTTGATACGGGATCGTGCTTGCATGCATCTATCTCACTGTCGCTTCAAGGAGTGGGGCTGACTATGGTACTAGTGTGCAAATAGGCTTTTTTCTCTAGGTGTACGTAGCACAAACACAAAGAGAAAGAACACACACCATTAGTTTTACCAAAAAAAAAAAAAAAAGGAGAAGATATTCAGACAGATTTTAACATTTGTGTGAATTCAGTTAATTTTTTCCCTTTATAGCACCTCATAATTTCTCTGAATAGGGACTGTTAATCATTCCAAATTGTGCAGAAGTTTGTCCGATAGCTGTAAGACCACCAAACTCTGACCCCAGAGGAAATGAATTCCTAAAGGTGAAAAGCAAGTGTTTTCTTAATTAAGCCACCTAAGCCGCCTGCTCTTGCAAACATTTATTAACTCGATTCAGATGAACTCAAATTAGCACTTCTCGCTCAAGTGAATGTGTGTTTCACTGGACCACATGTCCTTGTTTTCGAATTGATATTCAATCACTTAGCATAATGGCAAATTATTCTGCCCATATGTCTCATATGACACCTCCAACTAACTTAATATTTGGATGGCAGAGTGCAAACATTTTTAAAGGATTTCTTTTTACAATAATATATTTAGCAAATATTTATAGCAGCTGCTTCTATTTTTACACACTTTTTTAAAAACTGGATTTTTTTTTTTTTTGAACTTGTTGCATGGTGAAGTTGATCTGGCATTTAATTGTTCTCCTTAAACATGTATTCCCCCAATATACACGTGGGCACCTGGTTCAAAAGGTGGAATGAAATGCCACCAACCAACCAAGCGGGTTACGGGAGTTTGTTATAAGAAGGAATGTCTCGAAACCGGCTCATCGTTCTCGCGCGAGGACCAAGAATGGTCTTAGCAGCAGCTGGGATATTAGGTCTCTCCTGTGATCCTGGATCGACTGGAGGATGAACCCGCTCGTATGTACAGCAGCACGCGAGCGGCTCTATTATGCTGGAAACTTTCAGATATCCCGCTGCCCAGGGGTTGTTGGCATGCACCGTGCCCCCACGGTACCTCCAGTCTAGTCCACAATCTCTCCCTGCCTTAGGAAAGCCTGAGTGGTGTAAAGCAGGTACCAGGTCTCCTGTTAGGGCAGTGGAGACCTGGCATGCGAGGTGGGGATCAGTCCTGCTATTCCCATCTCGTGGTGTTAGCTGTAGCCATCCTCTTCCCACCCCCAGGGTATTACTACTGGTTTCCAATCTCCTCTTTCCTAGCGCATACTTAAAGTTCCTTGCTGAATCAGCATGTAAATGGAAAATCAGGCCTGAGCATCCTATTATCTGTGGGCAGGTTCTCCTCGACGGAAAGGGGAAGCACAGAGTAAAGGACCTGAAGGAATCCGTGCTGGGAAACTGGGAGGTGAGAAGGTAGTTCAGAGTCCTTGTCTTCCCTCCCAGTGTCTTGTTAATTGGTTCATAACTCAGGCCCAGTTGGTGGGGCCGTGGGGGTATAGGAGTGGAAAGACGAGCTGTGGGCATATTGCAACCAAAGGTAGACAACCCAGCTTATTAAGGAACAGTGATTACCTTCCATGCCGCTTTGGATTGTGTTTGCGAAGTTGTAGCCCACTGATGCCTACGCAGGGAATTGTTAATGGCGTTGATTGCTGCTGGGGGACTGGCATAGCTGTAATTGAAAAAACCCGATTCATGGGCTTTGCGTTTTAAACCAAGACAGGAGAGGATCCTTGCTTCAATGATTATTGTAGCTATCAAAACCCTCTTCTCAGGTAGGCAAAGATGGGGTTTGGCCTTGTGCTTGGGACATGTGACAGAGCTGTTCATTTCTACCTGGAAAGTTACCCAAAGGTTTGGCCTGGGTAGTCCAGTCTCCTTATCCTTATCCAAAATGGGATGTTTTATCTTTATTTCAGAAAAGCAAAGGAGCACGTTGTGGTCAAGATCCCGGACTGGCATTCAGCAGCGCGGTTCAGTTCTCAGCTCTGCAACAGCGCAGTCACCGCGTGACCTTGGTCCCGCCACTTAAGCTCTCTGTACCTCTATAAAATAGGAGTAATAATACTTCCTCTTCCTATTCAGAGTGTGAGAAAATGGGGAGATACACACTGGAGCCCAAATCTCACCGGGACACTTGATGATGTGAAACCAGTTGTAAATGGCCAGCAGAACTGAAATGTTCAGATGAGGTTTTTAATTCAACGTGAAATAAAGTTGCGCTAGACAAGTCGTAAGTCATCACTTCATTGCTGTCTAGGTCCCTGTACTGCTCCTATTAGATCAGGGTTTCCAATTGTGGGGGGGGAATACTTCAAATGAAAAAAAAATGAAGTTATAGCAGTTCAGCTAATTCAAGCATCCACGGGCTTTCGTCTGCAAAACAGCCAGCAAGTGCCAGGCTGCTACGCTACAAAAATGACCGTACACCACAGTTTCACTGGGAGAGTCTTTGGGCTTTCATTCCTAGCAAACTAAACTTCTTCCTGTCGCAACTAAACACCCAAGACATAACAGTGCACCACGGCTTTACCAGAAACGAGCAGCCAAGTAACGAATGCGTGTCCTGTGGGATGAACAACGTTTGGGACTCAGCAAAGCAACTCGTTCCAGATGCTGTCAAATCCTCACCTTCGCTCGAAGTGAAACACAATGGCACTTATTCAGGGCCACGTGATAGACTCCATTCCAACACTAAGTTACAGGAAAAATATACTCCACTTCCAGAAACAGGGCCATCTCCCTGCCAACTCCAAAGCTGGCAGGAGCGGTACCTGCGCGCACACTTCTTATGAAAATGCCCTTTTGTGCCAAACTCCTCTTTTGTGCAAGAATTTCACAACCTGAAGAAATGTGCCTGGAAGTGTCTGACTTTTTCTGATGTTGAAGATGCTGTCACTTCATCGCTGGGAGAAAAACACACTTCCTTTTGCTGCGTGTCTCTGGAGCCTTTCCCGAACCAGTTTCTGCAGCGATCTGAACTCCCTTCGTGCTTGTTTTAGTCGATGGGAGCCTTTTCTTTCTTCTTCCTAATGTAGAAATTGCCGGTTATGAAAAGCTTGTTAATTTTTGTTTGTAAAATGGGCTCGGATAACTTGGGTATCGACGTTCATTGCATTGCAGCTGGGAGTAGTCACGGCCGAACAATATATGGCATGAATTATCTCCACGTGGAGCGGCTGAATAGCGGGCATAATCGCCATGTGATTGACAAAACATCACAGCTGCGCTGTTGCTGTTGACAACTTCATTATTTCTGTGATATTCAACTGGGTAATTTATTTCAGAGGAACAGCAGTATCTTCCGATGCATCTAATGGCCCAAATGTAATTTTGCAATCTTTGCGAAGATGAATGTGCTCCCTCACGTTTAGCTTTGCCCTAATATGGGAAGCAATTATTGCAACCATTAGTAAACAGCCCTCAAACGCTCACTGGTTTATGGCAGGGCAGTGTCTCCAGCAGGAAACATTAATGAGAAATCCGGATCTCTATGTGGGTCACTCGTGGCCCCGGTGATGGGTTTTTCATTCGCAGTCACTGCTGAGGCCGGCTGCCCGGGGTACAATTAGGAGCTCTCCTACACTGCTTTGACGCCCAAGGGCCTTCACTGATCTTGAAGGAGCCTGTAAAATCTTCCACTCTCCAAATCCTAAATGACCCAGCAATTAGCTGTGGCTGGAAAACGACGCTGGGGGTCAACGAGCACAACTCGTCAGGAGTTTTCTGTGAAACGGGTTCATCTCGGAAACCGCCAGGTTGTGGGAAGCAGCGTGGAGCCAGGAGTGAGCTTTTGATCCAGAATGGCTTGTTTCAGTGGGAAATTGGGACCTTTTTTTTGTTTCAACCTAAACAACCTCTCATCCCCCCCACCCCAGGGCTTTGACACCTCCTGTTGGCAGTGGACTTAGGACCCCCCCCACCCCGCCCTTATACCTTTGCTTTGGGCGAGTACAACTTTTAGACTGACCGCGACCTTTCTGTTTGATAACGGGCAAATTTACTGATCCAGAGTGATAACAAAAAAGCAACACCACAAAAATCAAGCAATTCTGCACCTACCAATCCTAGGGCTGTTATCAGCGTTCAAGTACCTGCGGTCAGGAGGAGGCAGGTTGGGTTTGTTTCAGTGGGAAATTGTGAAATGTTGACTCCCATTCTTCAACCTGAACAGCCACCCCGCCTCTTCCCACCCAGAGCTGTGACATCTCCCTTGATCTGTCAGTGAAGGGCTGACAAACGGGGAAATGAATTATGAATATAGAGGCCGGGGGGGTGTGGAAGGTGGGTAAAGGAATTAGCGCAGAAGGACTTGCTAAAGGAGCCAAGCAGGAAAAGTGAAACGATGGCACGCAGACACGAGTCCTGAAGCAAGAGGGATGCTGTTTCTTAGGGAATACCCCTGCCAACTCCACCTAGACAGATTTACCCTCCCCAAGGTTATAAAGAGGTGGGCGTTAAATCTGTAGAGGACCCCAGCCCCAGAAAAGAGCAGGAGGCTCGAGCAATAGGTCTAAGGGGAGAGACGCACAGAAACGGTAGCAGCTGCTCTCCCAGTCCAGACACGGAAGGGATTGGGGTGGCTACGCCGTATGAAGCTAACCAAGGTCCAGTAAAGGGAATTAGGCATGTCAAACCTTATTTTTTTTATTCTTCTCTCTGCATACTTGGTACCTTTGCATGTACTAGTCAAACACCTTGTTTTGGAAAGGCCAGTTGTGAGTCCCTTGCACCACCTCGCAGGCCGGGGTGGCCAAAGTGAGCGAGCTTGGCTGCCTAGCAGACGGGGCGAGAGACCGGGGGGCTCGGAGATGCAGCCAGCGGGGCGGAGGGGGGTGTTGATCCCACCCAAAGTGAAGTGCGGGAAGCCAGGTGTCCGTGACGGTTCACTTCAGAGGGACTCATAGGACGGGACGTCTCTAGTCCTTGTTCGGTCAGGCAAGCTGGGTTTGATAGTGGCAGACAAGTCTTGCCACTGATAAAATCGAGTCCTGCAAGAAGGTTTTAAAATTCTGATGCGCTCGGGTAGGTTTCTAACTCGGCACCCAGCTTCGTGACCCCACCGCCCTTCTGAGCAGGTTTGCAAACTTTCTGTGCACTCATCTTGTGCCAGGCAGCTCCATGGACTGCAAGACAGCGACGGTGTCTTGCATTAACCAAGGTGGCTGACGTGCAGATGATTATTGCTGAAGTATCCTGTGCAAATGCACCTGATAAGCAAGAGTGGGACGTGAGGTGCTCAGGACAATACGATACGTGTGCGTTGCTGCTGGTCCCTGGGCTGTTGTCCTGCCTCTGAAGGACTGGGTGAATGCTGCCACCTGTTGATTGATGGGGAAAAAAACCCCTCAGTTTTTGCCCAGCTACTTGGAGCCCTCACTATGGTCTGTGAGTTGACAGGTTTTGATCTGAGCTTCCTGTTCTGCTTACCCAAATACAACACGTGTTATCACCGCCCCGAAGAAATGAATGAAATCTGATCAATGCAATAAATCACCAATGAAACGCGCAGCTTGGCTGCTCATGTAGCTACAGCGTATAAAACTGGGACTCGTACCGGGGAAACGTGATGCTGAATGTGTCAGTCAGCAAATAAGGGAAGTCTCCATAAAGCATGCTGCAAAGTTCACATCCACTGGAAAGTGAAAGTGCCCCGCTGAGATGCAGAAGTAGCTCAGCTAGCGGCCAGCTGCGTGCAGCTTAACTTATCCACGATCAAAAGAAGGATACAAAAAGGCTTCTACTGTGATGTGTTGCTTAAGTGGTTGTGTTTTGGGGGCAACAGCAGCTGAAATATTCAGCTAATTAAGTATGAAATACAGGCAGGTGAAATATTAAGCAGCTGACGTTTGTAGGTCAACTAATGGGCTCACCAAAGCCTACGGATATGTGAGTTTGTGTGCCAAGACAACCCAACATGTCCAACGGTGTTTGTTTTATCTTAATCTCAGTTTCCTGTTCTCTCTGACACTTGTTCCTTTTCCATTCCCAGAAATAAATCTAGGTGTCTTTCTTGCTCATTTATAGTTTTCTTTAGTTCAGTTGTCTCTCCTTGAAATTTATTCTGTGTTTTTTTTTCTCCTTCTTGAGACGTTATGACCTGGATCCTTCCTTAACTTCCTTTACCAAATGTTGCTTTCTGGCCGCTTCTTTCTCAGCATGTTACGAATGGACTTGAGCCGATGTGACAGGCGGTGTTTTCAATATATAATTCTCAGTGAATGGTAGCAAAATAGTTTGGTGTGTTCAATGAGCGTAGAAAGAACAAGAAAACATCCTCGACTTTATCGTTCTCCCAAATCATATCTGTACGGAAGACGATTGAGAAATAGAGGATGCCACAAAAAGATACGGCATAAAGACCAGTTCCCACAGCTGCCCACAAAATGGTCACGTCCTGCCTCCTAAGATGAAGGGAGAAAACCGATGAGGAGACAGGGATTTGGGGGCAGCAGAGGGAGGACTGGCATTATTGCACGCTATACGGTGGTGTAGCACAGGCCGCTGGCCATCTCATCTCCTCACACTGGCACCGAGCTCCAACAGCAGCCAGGGATCTCATCTACACAAGCAACCCACAGGTGAAGACGCTAGATGTAGGAAGACCTTTCCTAGTTCTGGCTGAAGCCAGATTGCAGTTTAGTCTTGGGTCCAGCGACGACGCAAGAACCTGCCTCCCGTGCCAGGCACGTGCCAGGGGGTGCAGGCAGACTGAGACAGTAGCCCCGCAGGGGGTTCCCAAACTAACGGCGTGGGTGGGGAAAGGAGAGGCAGAGGAGGAACGGCCGCGTTGGAGACGGCACATACGTTCCCTATGGGCTTGGCAATAAATACTTTCTGGGCCTGACTGAGCGTGCATCAATCCCCTTGCCTTGACTAGGTTTTAGGCATAAGTGCTTTGCTGAAGCAAGGCCTATGCATTGTTACTCCTGTCAGCTGTAATTTTTTATCTGTAATGTCAGCTGTAATCTTTTATCATCAATTATAATCACGCCGTAATGGGTGGCTGTAGAAACTACTTGTGGTGTACGAAGCTGATGATTAGTGCATTAGCTCAAAAATAGGCAGCGAGAGCAAAATGAACTCCCAGCCGAGGCAAAGGCCACGTCGCCACGCTAATGCCGAGACCATGCATCATTCACCCTGCGTCACTTGCTGGAGGAATCAAGGCATTTCCCGGGCTTCTGGGAACATCTGAGTGGATCGCAGTTTTCCCCAGGTGCGTGCCTTGCTTGAATTCACTCGAGAGTGTCCTTGTCCCCTGCTACGTGCTCATGGATGCGGCGTGCATCTTTCTCTTCGGACATCCAGTGCTTGGTGTTGGGTAGCGGCTGCGGGTCACGCGTGCCAGGTGGTACGATTTCCATGCACGAATGGACGAGGAGGGACCTTTGTCCCAGAGAAGGGTCCTGTTCAGGGCGGCACTGGGTGCAGCTTAACTCGGAAAGTGTCTCGCTCCAACCAAGTTCACGGGGCGCGTTTTGGAATAAGAACGATATTAAGCACAAACGGACCTGAGCCGTTTCAGCCTCGCCACTACTGTTACGTTTCCTGGAGCCTCTTCTTCCTTTACATTTTTTTCTGATGTGTGTTCTTGAAAAGGGTTTCCCAGCATTCAACAGGAAATGGCACCATATCTACATAATTCCTACTATAGCATTTTCCCCGTTATATACTTCTTTACTTACTATTTTGTTGCAGCTCTTTATTATTTGAAAAAAGGGGGGAAGCCAATTCAGGCCGGAAATTAGGTCATTAAAAAGACTTACCTGGTAATCATTATTATGAGGAGGCGTTAGCGGGATCTAGCAAAGCCATTGTTCAAAGAGTCAGGAGGCCTGTGTCTGCCTGATTAATGTGCAAATGTTTCTGATGCAAGCATGGAAACACTTCACTTCTGCTTTAAAATACTTTTAATCCATTTCAAACCCACAACAGGTAGAACCTCAGTCCTTGCCATTTAGTGAGGGGTGGGTGCTTTTGTGAAGTTATATGCTGGGCATGTGGTGAAGAACTGGAAGCTAGCAAATCTTCCTGCTTGTTTGCATTTTTTTTTTTTGAACTAACGAGCTCACGAAGTACTTTCTGCGAGGCTAAGGTCACGTTGGGGATTGATTCATCAACAGACTGTGCTGCTGTTCACAGAACTCATCTCCAGTTTCTGTGGCCAGTGGCCAAAAAAGTTCTGCGTATTGGCTTTGATAGAGAAACCTGCAAGGTGCGGGCTCTACTCACCCATGCCGGCGCAGAGCGCGCGGGGTCAGCTGCGAGTAGGGCGGTTGTTTCCCTTTGTAACACCTACACCTTTATTGACTTGAAAGGACTTTGACAGGCTTTCAAGTCCATAAAGCTACACCGAGGGTCTTGCCGGTAAATCAGCATAGCTTACTTTAATTTACACCAGCTGATGCTTTGGCCCCTATGTATTTGCAACTTAAATGAAGAACCTGGGGAGAACCAAGGAGTTCAGTGTAACAAAGGGGCCGCTGTGTAATTATGAAATACACGTTTGGAATGTATTTGTCCCCCT
Source organism: Caiman crocodilus (assembly GCA_030014935.1). Classification (NCBI taxonomy): domain Eukaryota; kingdom Metazoa; phylum Chordata; order Crocodylia; family Alligatoridae; genus Caiman; species Caiman crocodilus. The sequence goes on along the minus strand of JAGPOW010002173.1, from coordinate 7,257,152 downwards.
AAAGATGCGTGAGCGTGTTGAAGACTCGCTATTGCGCTGGGCTGTTTTTAGCACGTCAGCAGGGAGACAGAGTTTTGGAATAATGTCTGTTGCATCTAGTCTCTCCTTTGTCAAACCAGATGGTCCTACCCCCACTGCTAACAGAATGGGGCTCAAATGAGGATGTGTCCGGGCACTGGTAGTTGCAAGTGTCATGTGGATTATTTGCCCCTGAGGAATCCTGCGATGAGTCCTGCACTTCAGTGAGCCCCAAAGCAAACCCACCATCAAATCTCACGTGCTTCTGAACCTTTCCAGGCACAGGGTGGCAAAGCTGGCAACAAACCTAGTCTGGGTTTGCAGCAGGCAACAGAAGATCCAGGTTTTCTGGGAAACCCTGAGTGGTCTGACCGGTTAACCAGAAGGAGTTATCGTGTCCACGCTAGGCAGAAAACCTGCGAGTGCTACACGCTCTGTCATTGCAGCGCCAGCTTTCGGCAATGCAAACTTCTTCCCCTCGCTCTAGCTGTAGGGAAGAGCTTTCCTATTTGTGATTGAAGCCAGATCGCAGTTTAGTCTTGGGTCCAGCGAGGATGCAAGAACCTTCCCCCCAGTTCCTATGTGGCATCATTGCCTTTTGACATTTGAGGTGATCAAACAACAGCTGCTTTAATTTAAATAAGCACCACTCTGCTGTCTTGTAAGGCAGGGGGGTCAACCATGCAGCCCACAGGCCAGACTCTAGCCCATGCGATACCTTTGTGTTGTCTGCAGTCTGGCAGCAAAGACGAGTCACTCCTGCCTCTGTGATGAGCTAAAGGGTGCTATGCAGAAGCACGCCCGGCCCGCTTACTTGCTCCTATACCACGTGCGTCAAATCCCAGAAATCCAGCAGCATGCTCACTACAGTACAATCCTGATCACAGGCCAATACACTTCCCCGGGACGGGGCGTCTGAGAGTGGCTCTGAGCATCCATTCGATGAGTGGGCTGGACAGGCTCCTGGGCCGAGCCCATAGGCAATACAGACAAGTTTCCAAAGTCAGGCTGGAGATGTTAGTATGCACTGCACCAGTTCTGCGGCGTAGATCAATAGCCATTTCTGTTATAATTGTTCATCTCTTAGGAGGCTTACGGAGTGCCTTCAAAGCCTTTTCAGGTATTTCAGAGCATGCTATGTGTATCGCGCTCTGGGGCAAAGGACTCTAGTACCTGTTGGGTGCCAATGAAGAACTCAACTGGACAGCGCACCGTTCATTTTCTTTGGGCTACAAGAAAGGAAAGAGTGCAAGTACCCTCGGTGCGATGGTTGAGTCATTTCCAATAAAAGATGATTCCTACTGTGGCCCTTCAGGCTGTCCACCGTGGGAATGCAAAGCTGGAGGACCTCTCTCGGACCTGGGGGCCCCTGTCTAGTTCGTTGTTCCTTTAGAGGCCATTTCAGTGCTGGCC
>JAGPOW010002173.1:7234420-7250369 GCA_030014935.1 Caiman crocodilus | reverse complement strand
GGCATTAATAGCATTTCTAGTCTCCCCTCTTTTCCCATAGCACATTGTAGGGTTGTTCTTACCTCCAAAATGTTTTGCATCTTGTTGTGTGCAAGAAGGAGCAAAGCCAAAGACCTTATGTCCTCCCTCCCCTTGGATAAATCATCACCTGTGAATGCAGGAGACTGGACTCCATGACCCAGGGCTCAGGCAAAGAAGGACAGAGCCCTTTGTCAGACACCTTGATGCTCTGAAAGGTTTCTGAACAACAGAGCAGCAGCGAGGAAATTTCTGGCCGTGATAAGTCTCGACACACCTAAAGAGTTCCCGTGGATGGAGTACAGTCACGTGAGGAGCTGCTTCAGCCAAGCGTCAGCAAGGCAAGGATCCCCCTGAAAGAGTCGCTTAAACCAACCACGGGGGCAGACTCCTCCAAGGTGCATCAAGCACGGAGGGGGGCACTGATGGCTGAGAATTGGAGGTGGGCGATTGGCCCTGAGGAACATGGAGTCCTATGCATGAAGAACAGCTATCCCAGGGTAAAGCCAAGAGAAGTTTCTAATCTGTTAATGCGCATTGCTCTGCTTAGTGTTCAGGAGGCTTTTGGAAGTTGATAGGGCTCTTTTTGTTGCTGTTTGAAGGATAACCTGTGTCTTTAAGAAGGCTTTGAACAGACTTGGGACATATTGTTAGTCCAGCAGCTCTACAGTACTTGCACTTTTTTCCTGAGGCTGTATTGGCGTCTTACTGATTTGTTTTTACCAGGCCTTATTCTAGTTCCACGATGCTGAAATTCTCCCGAGGTCAAGGGACCTGACATGCAAGTTGTCCATATCTAAACCGCGGGCTAGAATATACCCTGTGCGGTACTTGACAGTCAGAGGTCACGGAAAACCAGCATTGCTGGCACCCAGGGCACAGAAGTAAGAGCTGTCTGCCCCCAAGAGAGATGCTACTGCCTGACAGGAGAGAGAGGGTCGTGCTCAGGGTGTTCTCGGGGATCCTGAGATTCGCTTCTCCTGCTGGTCCAAAATAGCCTGAATTTGGTCACTTTCCAGGCATGCTGCAAAGACATCTGTTCAGTTGTGTTTCTGGAGAGGGATGCGGGTATGCTTCCTGGAACAACGTAGGGGTGGAAGAGAGATTTTCTTGTAGGAGTCAGGCTGGCAGAGTTTCTTTTTTTTTTTTTTTTTTTTATGATTATTTTATTCCTAGGTTGGGTTTTCTTGCAGTAGTAATTGTGTGTTGCAATACTAATTTTATAAGTTGGGGAGCCTACAGCCTCATACAGATGTATTTTTAATATTTCGATATGAAGAAATAGCTACTGACATCTCCCATGTCATCTTCCCTCTTCAACTGTTGTACTCTCCATAAATGGCTTGGAGTAGCTGCTGATTGATCGATGTGCAGGTGGTTTGGCAGTGAATATCTGTCTAAGTAGTTGCTTGGTCCTGATAATGGGTGGTCATGCTGTTGGCTTGAGTTCTTTCATTGAAGGAACAGGCACCAGGCGCCACCATTGCTCGTTCCTAGTTAGTAAAACAACAGTGTTGCTAGGACTGAGATGGGTACAAGAGGTGCTTGATTTGCTCAGAGTGAATAAGCCTAATCCTTTTACCTTCTTTTTGTTCTTGAATCCTTTGTGAACAGATCCTCATTTCTGTGACTAGTTGACAGGTTTCTCAGGAGTTGAGCGCTCACATCCTATTGACTTCCTACTTGCCCAAATTGTTTTCAAGCTCTGGATGGTTTATGATGGCTCCACAAAAGCAAGTAGACTAATGCATAAGTAACAGCAGAGAACACTCTTGCTTGTGCTTGAACACGGTTGGAAGCATGCAAATGCATTATTTGCATTCCTTAATCATGTAAGCAAAAATCCTTTCATGCAAAACGAGCCAAACAAGAGGGGAAGCGAACATGGGGGAGCCAAACTGCAGCGCTGCAACCAAAACCGGGTCCAGCATTTGCAGGGTCCAAACAGGCTGCAGCTTAGTCATTCCTGGAAAGGTTCGAGTTAACAAAACCGCATTGACTGAAGCTTAACACAACGTGCGCGTGACCTGCTAATGCCGGGACTGACGTTCTGTTACCTCCCAGGTGAGCCGTCCTGTGCCTTGGCCTTCGAAGTCCAAAGCAAAGAACCGGGAATATTTATATACAAAAACTTTGCTGTTCTGAACTTCTGAAAAGAAAAAAAAGCCCAACTGTCCTTTCTAAAGCCATCATAACTTTGCTGAATGCTATGCAGTAGCACGTATGTTAGAGCTAGGGTTGCACTGCGCTTGCGTTGTACGTCGGAGAGCTGATCATCAGCTGGTGCAAACTGTGGTCTTCTGGGAGCCAGCAGGTTCAGGTCTGCTCCACTGGTCTCTTGCTCGTCTTCTCATTTCCTTTTGTTGCTCTTTTTCTCTGCACCCTTTTTCTGGCGCTCTTTTTGGTGTGTTTTGCACTCTCGGTGTCGTTCTCACACCTTCCCACTCCTGTTTCTTTTCTTAAATGTGCACACGTCCTGCTGTTAACTTGCTTGGCTTTCAGAACTCCTCGGCGAGCTTTCCTGAAGAGCCCGTTTTCCTCTCGAGGCCGGAGGGGGCTGCGTGACAGGCAGGGGTGGCATCAGGCTCTTCCTGCTGGGGCGGAGGGGCTGAAGTGGGCTAGGCAGAAAATTGGAGGGGCTGCAAAAGTGGGACCTGGGCCAGGCTGGGAGCGCCGTGCCTCTGCAGGCGGGAGCAGGGCGGGAGGCAGGGGGTGGATGGGGCGGCACTAGGAGGGGTGGTTGCAGGGGGCTAAGGTGAATTTAGGGGTGGCTATAGCCCCCCACCCCACCCTTCCCAGCACTGCCCATGCTGACCGGATTATTCAGTTGTCAGCCATGCAGGTAAGGAACAGAAAGCTACCTATGAAATTAGAAACCTAATACAGAATGCTCCAAAATAAAATAAATTGGTAGAAATGTTCACCTCCTTGAACCCCTCTCAAAGGTTTTAATCTGCGATCTGTTCTGACATGGGCCTCTGTCTCGGCTTTTGTTAAGTTTCTTCCCTAAAGAGAGCAAGATGCTTGTCCCTTCATCCATTACACTCCCCCCAACCCATTTCTTTTTTTGTGGTGCACACTACACTTCCTCCCAGGACAGCCAAATCTTTTCCAAGCCTCTTCAGGCGCTTGTCTTTCAAATCAGTCGCTCTCCTTTCTTTCCTTGTCCCTTATGGCAGTATCCATTGCAAAACCAGCTTTGGGATATTCCCATCCTGGTCACGTAGCCAAGCCATGTCATTCTCCCATAGTATAGCAGTCCGGACATCAAGTCTGTATCCATTATATTCTTCCCATCTACATCGGAGATGCAGTCACGCCTCTGCACTTTTTGAGACGTGTCGTAGGCATCTCTGATGAGACGGTGTCAAAGCATTCATCAAGCCAGAGTTTTTGGTGATACCTTTTATTGCACCAACTGCATAGTTGGGAGACAAGGTTTGACTAGCTTTCGGGCACAGGTCTCAGGGAGAAGCAGGCACAGCAAGTAACACTCATTGTCATTATCCTTAATATCCCCTTGGTCATACACCGACGGTCTGCACTCAGCAGGGAGAGCCGCTCTGGAAGTGAGACCAGTTTGGCTGGACCTTCCCAACCCAGCGCACTGGTCATCCTGGAGTTCCTGTTTTGCAAGAGTCGGGTTTTTTGCTAGCATGAGCACCCCCTGCTATTTTCCCCTAATCTTCGTATTAAGGTATGTAAAGGATATCAAATATCAAAGAGCCTCTTAAGGGTGTTGGATTTACTGATCCCTGCAGCCAACTGTTTGTCCCCCAGATGATGGGTTTCAGGTCCGGGGTTAGGTGACTGCCTTCAAGTCGCCTAGTTCTGAGATAAAAAATCAGCGACCGGCTTAGTTACAGAGAGAGAGACCGAGATGGAGACCTGCAAGGAGCAGGTAGGCTGTGGCGAGGGGTCCTGAATCGGGTGCAAAGACCTGGAGGGTCGTCAAGCAGTGAGAGATGCTGCAGTTGTGTCGGACAGTTCTGGTACTGAGAAATACAGCAATCCCTGAAGACAGGGGCCGAAAACCTGCCCCCGCTGGGAGCTTTGTGTTGCCTCGCTGGCTGCGTGCAGGTTCCCTGTCGCTTGTAATAGTTTTTCCATACACATAAAGCAGATGGATACTGGTGGCCAGGCTGACCTTTGTTTTAGACAGAGAATGGCAAAATGAGAACAAACAAAGGAAAATTGGCTTTCCTCTGCCAGCCTTTGCCCAGCATGAAAAGAGCTGCCTGTCCCTGCCTTAGAGATTTAAAGGTTCAATATTCAGACAAATCTTCTGAGTGTTATGTAACAGGGGTGCATTCAGCTATCTTTTAATCAGAATCCTTTAACGGTGTCTGGGGTGTCTTTCCGCCCCTTGTTTTGGGTGCATGTAGTGTGGATAATGGCATGGATAGCTGTGTGTCACATTTAAGGCCTCAGCTGCTTGCAGCTGAATGATTATGGGATAATTTTAACTTTCACTTAAAAAAAAAATAACATTTCTAGTCCTTATGCTTTCAAAGAAAAGCTTAAAAATGTGGCTCTACATCAACTTCAGCAGCTCCAAAAACCAGAAAGCAAATGAGAAGAAATGAAAATACATGGCTTAAAAATACCCTCCGATTTGTTTTAAACCATCTGCCGGCTCTGGGGATGCATGACCCATGAACTGTGAATTTTGGGGGAGTGAAAATACTCGAGGCCTTGCAGGTACTGTCTGGAGGAACACGCTGACACTTATTGCAGCACGTGGCACGGAGCAGAGATATGGGAGATGCCGGTCCTGCCTGCGACCTGCTCCGTGGCCTTCAGCGTGTCACTTGGTGTCTTTTTTGCCCCTGTCCGCTCTTGTCTTTTTTTGGCTGGTCCATTCAACCTGTAAGGTATCAAGAGGGTTTCTCTCGCTGTGTCTCCGTACAGTGTGTCATGCACTAGGTCTCTGGTCTCGATTCGGTCATGACACCAATAATTACTAATATGTCAAATGAAAAAGCCTGGAGCTCGAGAGACCACCTCCTTCTCAAATCACCACCACGCTCTGAACAGGCAGCTCTCCTTCATAACCTGAATTTCTAAAGGAGAAGGTCCTGCGGGCTTGTGATTTTGCACCTTTCTGGACATCTTCCAGGAAGAGCAGTATGCCTGTGCCACCATCCTCCAGATCCTTAAACATTACATGTGTATTACTAGAGAATATCCTTTAAGTACGGGATGCTCGTGAGAGTTCGTTCTGTACGTGAATCATCCCGTGGCTCACAGAGAGCTGTAGCGGAGTAGTGAACTGGATAGGAAGCTGTTATTTCAGCACTAGGACCTAAAAGCTCTGCTCTCGGTGGGTGTTTGTTTGCTGAGTCCTTCCTAGTCGTTACACGTAGTATTTGGGATGGTTTCTCCTTGCACGCGTCTGGTGTAACGGAAGAGCCCTCCGTTAGGGACAGGAGGTAAAGCAGGTGTCAGAGGAAGCCCTGTGCAGGCCAGCGTGCAGCTTCGGAGGAGAGCAGAGAGCTGGGTGGCACGGGAGTGCTCCAGAGGGATTTTTACCCTGAGTCTGAGTGACAGAACAAAATTGCTTTGGGTAAATTGCTGAGCCTCTGCTAAATTCTGCTAATAGCAGGCAATTGCAGAAAATTAAGGTCTCTGGGGGGCAAAATAACAGATCCAGCCATTTCTTGAAACTCATTGAAAGATGTTCCTTTAAACTGAATTGTACTAAGAGAGTCTAAAAGGGTCTAATAGGAACACAGCCTTCTGGCCATTTTTGAAACCATCATGTTTCACTGAACACCTTCTCTTGTGCTTGCCATTAGCCCTCTAATTGATCCAGTCACTGTGTCCGTGAAGATGACAATTTGGGTATTTGCTGTTAAAACTCAGCACCCGGACTGCTTGGACAAAGGGGTGTTGAGAGTGCCGATAACTTCAGTGTGATTTCACCGTGGGGGCAGAGATGATTTGTGGAGCCTGCACGTCTCTGCCATAGACGTCTCTGCAGGCCGTGAGTTGTGTTGGGACGTGACCGGGGCAAACCCCTGAGTACAGGGATCCACTGGGCAATGCCCCAGCCGGGGACGTGAACAGTCAAAGCTACTGCAGCATCACCGGTTGGGTAGTCCCCTGTCCTGCAGCCTGGAGGGAGGGTCTTTTCTTTTCCCACCTTTCCCTACTACTACAGAAGCCACTTAACCTGGGTACCCACTGCACCGCTCAGGGGAACGGGATGGGAAAGGAGGTGGGGAGTGAGCAGTGAGTCCCTTTGTTGTCAATAGGAAAGATTGCCCAGTATTTCAGATACGCTTCTGAGGCTGTAGCTGGCAGTCGCTGATGTTTTAATGGCGGTATATGATGTTTGCACGCTCCTTGCTCCAGTGTGCGGGGCACTGAACTGTCGTTTGAGAGACCTGGGTTCTTTTTACTGCCTTTGCCGCTAATCTGCTGGGCTTCGTTGCTCTCTCTGCTTCAGTCCCCTCTGCCAACCTTGATCTGTCTCTGGACTGGGCACTCTCCCTGTGTGTCTCAGCAGTGCTGAGTGATTGCAGTCGGGTCTTCTACTGAAATGCAACTAGGAATTAAAAAGCAAGCGGTTGTGTGCTATGCCCTAGTGCTGGGAACCTATGTGTACGTCTTCCCCCATATGCTCAGAGAAAGACAATCCGAGACCAGTGTAGGGCTGCAGCTCCATGAAACCTCCGACGGCCTGCTTCTAACCACATCCATTTTTGCTCATTAGCTCCAAGGACGTGGCTTGCCCAGGTTGCTATTCTTCTGTTGGTGCACCTCGGCATTCTGCTTTAACAAAGAGAGCTCCCTGTCACATACCCCAATTATCTCCAGGCTCTTGGCATATGCTCCTCATTCAGGCACCCTGTTTCTTTGCAATACCTCGTTAGCTCGGAAAATGTGCAAGGTTATTTGTAATCAGATCCTTTTGTGCTCAGCCTGTCTGCTTTGCCACCGTTTACAAATGATAACGGAAGAGTTAAAGGACTCGTGAGACTTGGCATTGAGCCTTAAATCGTAAAGGCAAATTATGCCAAAGGCTAACCTCAGTAACAGGGCAAGAGTTTAATAGAGGCTTTTATGATGGTAAATGGTGTAGCTGATTGGCAGGTGCTGATCCTGAAAGCCTCCTGGCACAGGATTTAGGTTGAGGAAGTGTTGGGTGGGGGGAGTTAAACCTCGGCTCGTGCCCACATTTTATCCCACGTGGACTCCTGTGGGGTTGTACGTGTTCCCCCAAATTCTCCTCTGTAATTTGCAGCCTCACAATGTTGCATCCTTGTTCACAGGTCTAAGGTTGTCAGCCCCCAGAGGAAATGCTCTAGACTTCCTACTAGAAAGCCGAGGGAGCAGTTCAGAGCCCTCTGCTGTGAAAAGCAGTACGGAAATTGGGAAAGTGCGACTTCAAAATACACGTACCCGCCACTCAAAAGATCCTAATACTGAAAGATGCCCCGTACCACAGAACGTAGAAAATAGCACTGCTTCCGTTTCCACAGTGGTGCCTAGGGACTAGCCAAGGGCACCGCCTAGCTTTCCTAAGCACTGTGCAAAGAAGCAGAGGCATTTCTTGTCTCTTTGGAGCGTAAGCTCCTCAAGATAAGGCAGAAGATGCAGGGGACAAGAAAGGAGCACAATGGTCAAGCAAAGAGTGCCGGTTCATTATGCAGAGGCTAGCAGGAAGGCTCAAAATCCTGGATGTATTTGACTTATAAAACCTAATCTGCCATCGCTTAGACCTGTGTTGGCCACGGGCATGTTAGACTGTTACAACCCGAGTTGTACAACCCGAGTAAAAAGGCTGTTACAACCCGAGTTGTGGCAGGGGAAAAGTAGCAACAGCAGTTTTGCTTTTCTAAGGTTTTGGGGTGTGAGCCTGAAACCCAAATGCAGCCGAGTATCCCGTTCCCAGGCCCCGAGACCTGTTGATGCCAACACGACGGTGGCGTTCCTGCATGATTAAATGTAACCCGGTGGTCCAAATGTATTGCATGTGCTTCTCTCAGCCTGCCCCTCTTGGATGCAAATGCATTATGGGCCCAGCTACTTAACCCTACTTCATAGCTCCACAGGTCCATGCACTGAGGCTCTGGGTTGGCTTCAAGCCCTTGAGACAGGCATGAGAGTCTTGTCGAGATGTTTCCTGCGAACAAGTTAGGCAGGACTGGAACAAAGGGATCTCCCTTTCGCTACTACCCATATCAAAGGGAGTTTTGCCATTAATTTCTGTGACTGTAGGAGCAGGCACTTACACCTCGGCCCTGAACACCAATCGCTAGGGACCTACCCAAGTAACAGTGAGATAACGGGGTTTTTTGCAGCCACTTGCGGCACACAAAGCCACCTCCATTCAGTCTCCATCTCTACCGCAGGCTGGTTGATTTTGCAGGAAATTTCAGCCAACGCCAGATTTCCCAGCTGTTTTCTGTGGTTTCCACAAAATGTGCAGAACCAAAATTTAGGTCGGTCCCTACCTATCACTGATTTTAAAGGAGCTACTCGGCCATAAAAATTGCATATGACTTAAACGCAGCATCAAACTGCTCTCAGACCGCTAACAGTCTTGGCTTGCGTGAGTGCAGTATGTTTGTGCATACAATAAAAATACCAAATTGGAGTTGTATTTTACTAGTTTTAGTATTTTTAATGCATTTGAACCCATTAGCTCCTTTCCTGAGAAATTTGATTCCACTGTCAGGTTTCGTAAAAGCCGTGACACTTCAAGGACTTTATCTGGAGTTATTGACTTAAGTTCAGGAGAAAAAGCTTTTGTATTCCTAAGACTGAGCCTGAAAATAAAAGGTCATCTTATCTGCAGGGTTAGTTTATCAATCCCACCTTGTTCCCACCAGGACCCTCTTGTGCCAGGTGCTGTTCAAGCACCAAGCAAAGAGAGTCCCACGAGCCAGAGTTTAAAATGTAAGTATAAGAGAAGATATAGCTGATTGCTGCAGACAGATGAGGGAGCACAGGGAAACTGGAAGATGATGGGCAGTAGTCATAGCACATCAGGAGCCCAGTGGTTGTCAATAGTTTTGCCAGGATCACAGCAAACAGGAGTTTTAAGAAGGTGCTGAAGTAGCTCTGCACATGTTTTTAAGGACTTCCTCAAGGGATGAAGGCAGCATGAGCGTGATGGACAGCACACGCCTAGATCGTGGAGAAGCTGCTTGTGTTTGGTGAGAAAGGAGTGAGGAACAAAGAAGGGATGTATAGAGAGGTGCAACAGAGCAAGGAAGTGGGCTTAGAGACTGATTATTTGGGCAGCTTTCTGGCTGGGTCTCAGCTTATGTACCTGTGTGCAGTAGTGGGGATTGAATTATTAGAAATGAAGGTCACCACAGCATCTGGAATAACTGCAGTGACTTCAGTGCCGTGGCTCCGGATGTACTTTGGTCTAGCTCAGAAGAGAGTTTGACCCAGTGCATTCAAAGAGGCCACTTTGGCTTATTGTATCAAAAAGGACCATTTGACACCTAATAGCTCCCTTCATAATGGATGCTCAACATAGGCACCCCATCCTAGGTGTAGGGATGACTCTGGAGCAACCCGTTTGGTTTGAAGAATTTGTAAAAATAAAATGCTTTGGCAAAATAAAGAGAATGGTCATGCGCTGTAAATGTGGTATAAGCCCCTTTCCCCAATTCCCAAACTTCATTTGATCTTTATCAGAATTATTTCTCAAAGAGAATCATTTAGTCCACCAGGTATCAAATCTTTTATTCCTCACAACTATTATCAGTTGCTCATAGACCTTAAATGCGGGGGGCTGCAAGCGAGAGAGAAACAGTGGAAAAAACCCTGGTCAGACCCCGTTCACTCTCCCTTTCAGCATCCACTCTTTGCCGCTGTGCGACACCAGAGACTGGGCAAGGTGGACCTATGACCTGACCTAGTAAAAGGCAGTTTTTATGCGGTTGCCTCCGATCTCTCCATGCCCATTGAAATCAGTGGGACTATGCTGCGAGAAACGGCCCGCAATGTAAAGTCGTCAAAATGTGGCCCTAAATAGTCTTGATCTCCCAGCAGATGTGTAGGTGGCCAGCATTTGTGGAAAGTTGTGTGGTATCTGAGCTGTGCAGGGTGGGTTACAATGGCGTAGTTGTAATGGCTAACACAAGTGGAGCAACCCCTTGTCACATGGCTGCATTGCCTTCTTCCTAGGACCTGCCACGTGAACATGACGCAGCAAATGCAGAACTTGAATCTTTCCCAGATGAAAAAGAGCGGCAGCGGGCCGTCTTCTCCGAACGCTGCGAAACGGCTCTACCGAAACCTCTCCGAGAAGCTGAAGGGGAGTCACGCATCCTTCGACGAAGCATATTTCAGAGCCAGATCAGACAGACTCAGTCTCCGGAAGACTTCAGTGGTAACTACTTCATGCTTATCAAATTATCCATTTACTAATCTCATTGATTTCCCCTATGTCTCCTAAATCACTTTCCTTCCCAGTTGTGCCCTTTCCCTAACTCTTCATCTGCACTTTGTTTGTTTGTGGGCCCCCTCCACACCCACGGTGACTCCCAGCTTCACAAACACAAAAAGTCCTACAAATAGGAATTGCTCCAGTAGTAAGCGCTGTGCTTGGAAGTCAGCTGTTTGGGTGGCAGGGGTTGCTTTTTCCTTGTGGTCCAGGTGGTGCAACCTTTCTCACAGTTGCTTCCAGGAGCAAGGGCTTGTACGAGTAAACATGGCAGAATCTGGCCTCACGTAGATGAAAAATGCCTTGCCTACATTGGACCTAGAGGAAATAATTTTTGATCATCCCCAAGAGTCGAGTTGAGGCATTCACTTTTCTAAACAGCGGAGGAAGTGAAACTCAAATACGTAGTGATGAAATGCAAGGCAAGTTGGGTGGTGTGATGCTGGCACCAGAGAGGGATCTAGATCAGGAGAACCAAGGATTCCTTGCCTTCCCCCACCCCAAAAAAACATGCAAAAATCAAGGCTTTTGGCTTGGGACCTGTCTTCTGGTACAGACTACGTGTTTACAGTTGAGCATCCTCGTCCCGCCTGCCCATGTGAGTAGTCCCGGTTACGTCAATGGGACTGCTGTTGGGCAACCTTACACATCTACTCGGAAAACCCAGCGCACCCTGGACTAATAACACAAGCAAAACCCGGTCTCTTTACCCTGGAGGAGGGCCGCTCCCCTCACACTTCAGGTTTTGCTGTGAGAAGATGATTTTCCCTCTGAGCTACAGGGAGGGAGAACAGATGTGGATGCCTGCCAGAAAGATGGCTCCCCCCATCCTAGGGGAGCAGCGAGTTTTCAGAGCTGCATGGGGATGTGCCGAGAAACGCCTGCTGGGACTGTGAATCTGTCCCTCCAGCACGTGCTTGAAGTTAGCTAAGTGGGCACTTGGAGAGGGCACAATTTGTGACACGCCTGTCAACAAGGTTGGCCTCCATAGCTCTAGAGGAACGGCTGCGTCCGTACTACTGTAGTGCGACGTGGCATCCTAAAGGGAATATAGGACCGTGGCGCCCTGCTATCACGCCGTGAGCTGCTCAGGGGAACTGTTGTACCTTGTGGCAGGGGAGGCAGTGGGAAGTACTTACCACACTTGGTAATGGGAATGCAGCCTCTGTCTATCCAGGAGGCATGTCTCCTTGAGGCACAGCATCTGCCAGTGCTTCCAATCTGAGCATAATTTGGGGTTCAAGGAGCTTGGTGCAGACCTGAAGCGTGAGCTGTTGGAAAGCCCTGCCCGGTCATGCTTCCCATCTCCCTTTTTTCTTCCCATTTCGTTAATCACTAATCTTTTGTGTGGCTAATGCTGTCAAGAGGTGGTGAGGCGCGCCAGTCCTAGAGACCAAGCTGATGTGTGCGGTGGATGAAGAAGGCTCATCCACCATGCACGTCCTGGCTCCGAAGGAGCAGCTGCCATCCCTGGAGGCGGAAGTCTTGTATTATCCTCGGAGGTCAAACTTGCTCTGTCCCGGCCCCCTTCGGCCTCTGCTCCCTGCTTCTCCTTAGCCGGGACCGCTTGGTTCCCTTGCTAGGCCTGGGAGTGTTTGCATTGGGTTCAGTCCTTGGCCATCCCCTGACTATTATCAGCAGTGACACGAGCAGTTTTCCACTGGCAAATAGAGTGAAACCTGCTGAATTAATTTCCCCTGACCCACTACACACCAGGAGAGTTTGATAGCTTTTGGTCACTACTGACTTGTAGTGAGTGGTAAGTGCCAGGAGGTGCAACGCTCTGTATCCCATCAGCAATTCAGAGCTTGATCACGTACCCTTGAAAGTCAAAGGAGAAGACTCCTGCTGAGCCCACTGGCTTTGGATCAGGTCCCAATAGAGACATTAAGTCTTCCAACTTCTTGTTGCTTCCAGCATCCCCTGGAACGCAACACGACAGCCATTAAAATAGGGTAGAAATATGACACTTCACCGCTTGCTTGCTGCTGGATTTTCTGATAATTGCATCTGTGGCATGATCATCACCCCTGACTAAAATCAAATTTCCAAATGAGCAAGCAGCATTTTTAGTTTTTCTTCACCTTCTGCTAGCGAACACTTTTTTTCTTTCCAGTTTCTTTTTCTCTGCAGCGCTTTCCAATTCAAGGCATTGTTGTCCTGTGACAGGCATAGCAATACCCCAAAATAGCAGTATTCTTGAACTCGTGTTTATCAAAACAAATATTTGCTGGAATTGCATTAACATTTTTTCCTACCCCAGTAGCACATAGTGCAGTTTTTCAAGCTAGCCTAAAGCAAATAACTTGAAAGGGGTACTTCATTTTAATTAGCTACAGAGGATAGCATTCTTAAACACCCTAGCACTGAATCACTTTACTGGAACTTGGTTATTGCTTTCAGCAAAGCAACACTGTGGTCCCTTTCAATATGTAGCTTTCTGAATGGGTGTAATAGCGAATCTATCCCTTAGCGCAGCTGTCTCAAGTCAAGTCTCCTGGCAGCTTCTAATCCGTTCAAGGAGGAGAAACTGGAAAACTGACCCCAAACTTCGGTGGATCACTTGCAATAGCGCCTTCCAGTTCCTTTTGCACCCAGTGGTAATTTCATAGTCAGGAAAAATAGTCTAGTGAATGCAAATGCAGGCAGAAATCAGGAGGCTCTTGTGAATTATTTTGACAATACCAGCTGGTCTGAAATGGAACATGTGGGCCTGATATCGTGTCGTCTTCCTGTCCCCATTGGAACGGCATACCCCCGGGCTGCAGATGACTGAATAACACTGCAGCGCTAAAGAATGTTTTAAATAGTGTGTGTCAACTATTTGCGGTAAATATAGTCTGCAAAGAGATTCTGGGTTTCTGTTTGCAAACTAACAGTTGGGAAAAGGTGGTTTAGTTGACAGAGCACTTGTCTGGAGCTCAAGAGCCGAGCTCTGTTCCTAGCTTAGATGCAGATGCCACGTGTGACCAAGGGCAAACCGCTGACCCTACTGTGTCCCCGTTTTAAAAAACAGGATCAATATTTTTGCTAACTTGCCGTAGTATCATGAGAGTAAAACCTACTAATGAAGACAAGATGCTCAACTGTTACGGTGACGGGAGCTTTTATATGTCAAAATAGCTCTAACTAGATGTAACATTTTTCTTTTCGCTGTTCCAAACTGAGAGACAATTTGTCCTCTCCAGCGTACTTCAGCCCTTTGAATTTTTCACTTGGAATATTTGATTTTTGTAGTTTGGTGACAGCGAGATTTGGAAAAGAGACAGAAAATGGGTTATACCGCATGCTCTGCTCCTTGTTTGGATGGATGTAGGTTATTTAATGTTTGAGAAACAAATTTAGGCCTGTTCTGGTAAGGCATTTAAGTGTGTGCTTAAGTCGGGCTCCCCAAAGTGTTCATGGCCAGAATTTCTGATGTACAGATATAAAATTACAGATAGGCACCTAGTAGGATTTTCAAAGGTACCTGAATCACGGTCCTGAACTGAATTAAATTAAAAAGAAAATCTCCAATAATGTTTTTGCAATATTTACCCAGCTCTGGGGATGGGTACGGTCATTGTATGGCACCTAACATATCATCTGATAGTGCAGACATATACATTTTTTTAATGCTCTTAGCCTCAGGTTGTACATCCACAGTAAACACCAGGGAGTTCATTCAGCTACAGTATTCAAATTGCAGGAATTGGCCCCAAATACTGAAGCTGTACCAAAAAAAAAAAAAAGATTGTTTGGCTTATTTCTAACACCCAGGTTTGCCCCTTGCAATGTGATATAATTGGCACAATACAGATTTTGGACTTTTGGTATAATTCGAATATAAAATAAGGTGATGTTTGTCACTTGTATAAAAACTCGCGTTGAATCCTCGCACATATGCTTTGAGGTCAGTTTAAATAAGAACTCTTATGTTAATTATATAGAAAAGTGAAATTGAGGCTGTACCTTGTATCACAGAAGTATTCAGTGTCGGGACAGGATTTGAAGGCAGAAAGAAATAAGTGGCTTCTAGCCCTGTATTCACCCCACTAGAGCCCCTGCCCCCTGGAAGTACTGAACCATCGATTTGTCTCGCCTGGTCTTTTTTCCTGCTTGCGCACTGACTATCAATCATTATTTTCTCAAGTGTACGTACTCAATTTCATTCAGCTAATAAAGAGTTGTAGAGATGTCTTTATGAATTGATTGCCAATTGACTTGACTTGCACAGCGGTGGTACCCGGCACCTGATAGTGTTTGTTTTTTCCCGTCAGATGAATGTGCCAGCAGTGCTGATGCTTCCCCTGAAATTTGCTTTAGCTGTGTATATGACATGAAAACAGAGGGTCCAAATGCCTACATAAAATGAACTTGTAAGGGGTGCAGATGTGGCCAGAATTCATTCATTTTAAAGTTTAAATAAATATTCATGTTAAAATGGCATTTATAGCCAGCTCTAAATCTTAATAAAAAGCAGGGTTGTGAAGGATATAGTTGACAGTTCTCCATTCAGGGCAATAAACCAGAGAGAAAAGGAGTGTGCTTATTAACCCTAAGGCTAACACCCTTGTTTGAGTCAAGTATGCCTCGATAGCTTGGTGACAGGCAGCTCCCAAAGGTATGTCATAACCTCAAGCCGCCGTTGATTTCACGGGGTTTGACGACTTTTCACGTGTTTCAGGATCACATCACAAATGACCACGATTCCCTCGTTCTAAACAGACCGTTTCAGCATCGCATCAAAGGAGGGGAAGGCTGCACTACACCCAACTTGTGAGCTGTTGTTTCTGAGCGGCCAAGTATTATATAAGCCGAACAGCAGATGTGTAGAGCTGCTGCAATAAAAGGAAACTGTGCTGCATTGCAGTGAAACAATGTAATTTTAGGATTTTCCCTATAATTGGGGAAACTTGCAAGGTCTATCTCTTACCTTGATTTTCGATGTCCCCTCTTAAGTGACAATGCTTGCCTTGAAAAACTTTAAAAATTGCTTTAGATAACATTGTCCATCTGTCTAGCTACCCGTCACTCATCTGCCTCTCATTTCAAGACTGTCCTTTTGCGCCATCATGGTAACATCAACGCACTCTGTGCACAGGTGAAATCAAGATCCCAGAATTGCAGTGCTAGGTACTAGAGGCCCATGCCCTGAGCATCGTTTGCTCCAAGTTTTGTCTTGAAATGGAGTTCCTTGGAAATAGGCAGAGAGCTGGACCCGATGATCTTGTAAGATAGGCCTGTGCAAAGCGTTAAGTATTCGCTTCGGATTTGGCCAATTTGAAGGGACAGCGATTCAATTCGGAGATTCGAATCGCTGTCCCAGTTCAATTTGGCCGAATCAGATTCAGCCCCGCTTTGGAGATTCGGCCATAGACTAAACAGGCAGCAGTCCTCACCATGCTGGACAAAGCTGCCTCCAGCTGGTAAGTCTTTTGTGGTGGGCAGAGGGGGGAGGAAAGGGGTGTGGGGGGCAGGGGTGCAGATCAACACCCCCACAGCAAGGGAGGGATTGAGGCTGGGGCTGGGACAAGCTGC
>JAGPOW010002173.1:7208490-7232519 GCA_030014935.1 Caiman crocodilus | reverse complement strand
GAAGGGACCTTAGAAATCATTGGGTTCAGCCCCCCTGCACTTGGGCAGGAAAGACCACTGGACCCCAGAAAGATGGGCATCAAGATGCTTTTTGAAGATCACCGGGGTGGATGTGTTCACTTTGGATCTTAGCTCTCACGTAGAGTAACCCAAGGTCAAGGACGTCCCTTTGACCGCTCTACAGCTGGCTCTAGTCAGTGGTGTTAGGCTATCCCATTCAGGACTAGAAATTGCTTTCTGATCGAGGCCTCAAAATTCATGTGTTTACTCTCCATCTTCCCCTGCCTCCCTAACGCTCTCCTGTAGCAACAGGGGTCTGAATGCAGCCTTCAGCAATGTTCCTCCTTTACTAGGCCAAGCAGATTGCTAGCGAGTGAACCGAGGCGTTCCTTACCTCCAGCGCTCTGCAGACTGGCTCTGAAACATTTCCACCCCTTGCACAGAGCACAGCGCGCAACAGGAGCCGGCTTCAGCGCAGAATCTCTCTGTCTCTCGCCGATGCATTTCTTTCACGCATCCGTCAGTACAGCGCAGCCACGTGGATCTTCGCTCCCTTGCACCGCACCGTGCCGAGCTCTCCCTGCACGGCTGGGCCCGTTGCTTCCAATCCTTCATTTTTAAAAGAAGGATGTGATTGGGTAATTATCACAAAGGGACACTGAAAGGGAATTTGAAGAAACTTGGCAGAAAGCATGTCACCACTGTAGACGTTAGAACGATGTGCTCATAAGCAACCAAACCTGCAGGCCATGCTGTCTCCCTGCACCTGCTTTCCTCCGGCTCCGTTAGGAAATGATGTTTCTTTGCATCGTGCAACTCTTTCTTTACCTCCTGGTTCTTGGACAGACTGGTGGTACAACCCGACTCTTCTTTTTCAAGCTTCGAGCAGTGTGTGAAAGATGTGAATGCCTTGTACCTTTTCCAGGGCTTTTATCTATCCTAGCTGCATTTTTCTGGGCACCATCTGGACGCATGCACTTTCTTCCTTGCCAGTATTTTGGGGGTATCAGCAGGTATTCTACGTCAGTCTTGTTCCCCAAGCCTTTACCTAAGGACTACGATTTCCACTGAATTTCAAGACTTCTTTTTCCAAGCCGAATGGGAAATGACAAGTGAAGCAAAAAATAAAAAAAAAGAGTGAAGTGTTCAGAATCGCTGAATAAACAGCATCTCCTACCAGCTCATGCAAGAGCTGTGAAAAAACATTTTGAGGTTTCCCTTATTTTATTTGGATTTTGATCACCTGGGTTTATACACCCCGGATTTTTGCTTTGAGTTTGGGGTTTGAGCAAACTTGAGCGTCAAGCATTGCCAAAACCACAGACTTCCATCCGGTTTCACACTGAGACCAAGAGAGATCACACCTGTAGCTTGGTTGCAGGACAAGCCTGTAAATCAATGCAGATTTGCTTTGGAAGGGTTGTGAACCTCAGTGAACCTGCCAGCAAACCCGAACTGAGTTCACGCGTGTAGCGAAACCCAAAGCAAAGGGAATGGGATTTTGCATGTTTGTCATCGAAGCTCAGGTCCTTCCTTCAGCCCTTACGCTTGGGTTTCGGTGCCAGTGGGCGAGTGGTTTAACGTGATCCAAAATGATACGACAGCATTTCGGTGCCATGTGAAAAATGGTAATTAATTTCTGCTTTTATTGATGCATAGAATTTCCAGTGCAGCGAAGCTATGTTCGAGGCCGTGGAGCAGCAGGACTTGGATGCCGTTCAGATTCTCCTCTATCAATACACCCCAGAGGAGCTGGATCTAAACACACCAAATAGTGAGGGTTTAACACCCTTGGACATTGCCATCCTAACAAACAACGTGCCCATCGCGAAGATCCTTCTGAGGATCGGAGCAAAGGAGAGTCCGCACTGTAAGTAAAGAAGAATTACAAATTGCATTGCATCCCACTTGGGGAAGTTTAATTAAATTGCCTTTAAACTTTGACTGATTTCATTTTAATGTGGACACAACTAGCTATGTCACCATGACAACAGTTGCAGGGATATTTGTTTGCTGAGCACAAGCTCAGTAGATGTTATCTGCTGGTACTCAAAGGTGCTAGAGATGCAATATTGAAGACATTCGAGCTGTGCGTTGCAGAGGAGAAACTGGCTGGAAAGGAATGAGAGGTTGCGGTAGTGGTCTCAGCAACACAGTCACGCGCTCTGTGTTTCACGTACGGTGGAAAGAGTGAAACGCTGGAACCACGCTGAAACCGTGAAACAACCTATAGCCAGAAAAAATAGTGTTAAAATAGTGTTCTGTTGGAAAACTGTCTTTTTGACAAAACTGAAATGTTTTCCAGAATTTTTACTGGCTTTTACACATTTTTTTGGTTTGGAAAAATGACTAAAACGTCGAAGTGTCTCATCTTGTCAGGTTTGAAGTTAAAGGCTTTGCTTTGTCACTTCAAAACTTAATTTTATGGCCAAGTTTAAAAGGGTCAAAATGAAATGAAACATTTTGAAGGTATGTAAACAGACTGGTTTGCTTGACCCAGACAGTTTTTTGGAAATTGTTTCACTAGAAACTCTGAAATATTGGTTGTTCTTTCCGGTTCAGGCCAAAACCAAAAGCTTTTTTTTTTTTTTTTTAATCCAACAATTTTGCAGAACAGGAAATGAATTCTCGAATTCTAGCTTCCTGCTGGGTTCTACCCAGAGGTAAGCCAATGTCCTGTCACCAGCAGAGGCAAGTAGCACGTGCTTTAAAGGAAGAATATGAGAAACAGGGTAGAGTGATCCTTTATCAAGCCCTCCCTATTATCGGTAGGTGGTATCCCTGACTGTTATGCGCCAGGTACTGATTTGGTGTTGTGTGTGTTTATTTGAAGTGACTACCTGATCATTTTATTGAGTGTCCCTTACTGCTTTACATTTATACCTATATAAATATGCATTTCAACACCATTCATGATTTTATAAAGGGCAGTATATCCCTCCCTCTTCAGCCATCTCTCTTTCAGGGGAAGAGTCCCAGGCTTTTTTATTTCATTTCATAACTCTGATTATCTTTGCTGCCCTTCTCTGTGCCTTTCCTAGCACTACTCTATGTATCCTTTTTGGGAATGGGAGATCAGAACTCCACAGTATTTTGGGGCGCTTGTACCCATGACGGGGGTTTAGTCCTTCGGGGTTGCATTCTGTGCCCTCTATATTGAAATGCTGAATTTTTAATTGAGAAAGGAGGGTTTCATTTTTCCGTCACTGTATACATGTCGTTGTCTTGGTGGCCGCAGGTGCCTGCTGAAGGCAGAAGTGGCAAAGGGTCAGATCCTTTTTTTCCTGGAGGAGCCTGCCCGCCTGTCCCGTGGCCAGGGTGCAATCTGCTGGCAGGCTGAGAGGTCCCTGAGCTGTGGGGGGCCTCAATCCTTCCCTTCACAGTTGCGGCACCCCTTGGGACTGTCCAGGCAGGCTGCTAGTGGGCCAAGTGCTGCCCCAGCTTGGAGGTGCGTGATCTAATACTTCCCTAAGCCGGCTCAGGCGTCCAGCACCCCATGCACCAGTCCTGCTGCCTTCTGCTGCCAGCACACCCAACTGCCCTCCTGCTACCTCCCTGCACTCTTCCAGGGGCCAGCCCATTCCAGGTGCCTGCTGAGGGCAGAAGTGGTGAGGGGCCCGATCCTTTTTTTCTGCAGAGCCTGCCTGCCCCTCCCGCAGCTCAGGGGCAAGCCGGTACTTTAATGGCTGCAATGTTCCAGGTTGCAACATTGCAAACTAAACTATATCAGCATCTGGCTTAGTTTGTGACAACACAAATTCATTTAAAACCCCCCAAACTTGCGTATGTGTAAAGTGTGATGCCATTAAGCCACATAAAGGGAAAATGTTGTCACGTGTGTATAGTAACATCGTGATGTGTACACGCACTCCTAGACATGGGTGAACTGTGGATTAAGTTACAGCAGTGTGGTTGTGTCCATGCAGTGGAAGGGGAAGGTAGTTTGCTCTGTCACTAAGCAGCACTTCTCAGTGCAGCCTCTGTGCCTTACAGGGGTGATTATGTGCCTTTTGGAGCAATGCAGCATGTAGCAAGGATGGTGCTAACTGGCATGCAAAGTCCATGGTCTAGAAGTGGGCTAGCATGTTTAGCTCAGGTGTAGCAAGAATAGAAATCTTTAGAAAATATGTAGTTAGGGACCAAGCCAATAATACAGAGATGGCGCGGAGTTCATGATAAAGGAATAAATGACAATGGATTACTATGCGTATGGAATAATTTGCTTTTCCAAGTCTCTGCTCCAAGAACAGGGGTCTCCACGATGTAGCAAGGTGTGTTTAAGCATATTGCTTCCAATAACTCAGGCATTAACTCCCATTAAAATAAGACTTCTGAAATTTTAAGGCCCAGTGGAGTTTTCCCATTGACCTTCACACATTTATATAAATCAAGACCATACTGAATGAAAGCATAGTGATAAAAGGCTGCAGCAAAGAACTGGTAGCGTGGCTTCAGTAAAGTTTCATTACCTACTACCAATGAAATCCCTGCATGAAGTACACCTCCGCACGGCACGGGAACACCAATAGCACTTATTGTGGTTATAAAACTCTCCTTTGTCTTCCTTCATGGGACCTTTTTTATGCATAATTTAAAAGTGAAGGGTGGGGGGGAGACTTACCAACTCAATTAATCAACCTTAAACCATGACACAAACTCTGACGCCTTACTTGTGGCTAAAAATACACAAATGTATACGAATTTGTTTTAAACTATCAATGCCTATATTTAGGACATTCCCAGCAAGGCTATAACGAGACTGTGTTGGAGGGGCTCAGCCACTGCAGACTCTATGCCATTAATTTGAAGTTAGTTAAATTAACAGCATTTAGTCCTGGCATGTCAATCTTGGTGCTGCAGGAAATTGCACCTTGAGGCTACTAGCTTTGCCAATTTTTTTCACTGGAGAGTGTGTGAACGTGTGCGTGAGTGCATGTTTGTGTGTGTGTGCCTGTGTGCGTGTGTTGATGTGCATTGAGCTGTTTTGCCAGCCCCTCCGTGTTGGTACACCTTTATTGCTTTTCTGTGTCCACAGCACTTATATTATCATTTATTCTGGCCTCTTTTAACCTTCCCAGGAGATTTTTGCATAGTGTAGCTGCTCAGTGAAAAGAGTTTTTTAGCTTTATATTTATTTGTTTATTTTTCTGTCATGGTTCATGACTGAGGCTTTAAAAAAAAAAGTGTGACAGCATTTAGAGTACATGATTGACTGCTGAAGCAACATTCATTAACCATGACAAATCTAGAGGAAAACACAGTCTTGAGTGTTCTAAACAGCAGTAAAAAAGACTAAACTAATTTTTCATTGACCTCATCTGTAAATAAATGCAGTCTGATGGTGAGCAGGGGCAATCATAAATTAGTATTCATTTCCTGTAATTAATGCAAACACGCCTATGAACACAGAGAATATGAATATATAACCACCCCATTTCCATTTCAAAATATACCCACCAAATTTCTACTTCACTTATCTTGATTTTTAGTTTTCTGATTTGCAATAATGGATAAGGCTTGCTCAATCAGAATCAAATTATTAGGGGGTATTTTTGTCCTCAAGGGTCTCAAGTTGCCGCTTGGGACCAAGCAGCAGAGTAGTCATCCCTCAGAACAACGGTTTTCAACATTTCTGTATTTGTCTCCGTTGTTCAGAGCCAGCAGCAGTCGCTTCCTATTCTCTCCTGTTCTGCCCCATTTCCACACTTCTGTTTGCCTGTGTTCAAGCAACCCTGCTGGAATGAAGTCTAGTCCGGTTGCAGATCATCTGGGCTCCATAGACCTGATAGAGAATTCAGTAGAAAGAGTCACATTGACTTCAGTACATGCTGGATCAAGGTCTGCACAAGCTGAATGCAGACAAAATCCCACCTCCCCCAGTTCAAATTCAGGGCACAGGGCTGTAATACTGTCTCGTCACCAGTACACAATTGCAAGGTGAGTGGAAGTAACTAAGGGCATATGAACTGGACTCTTCTATGGCTGCCTCATTTCAATTCTTTCCATCGTAGGTGGGAGTTGTGATGGCTCCTGTCTGCCAGGCCATCACCCTGTCCCATAGTTGATGGTTTCAAGTCTGCATCTGAGAGTCCTGGTAGACCGTGTCTTCCAGAGCCATTCATAGCACTCATAATAAACATTTTTCCAGGATGATTTAAGTGGGGAGGAGCGTGTCTTGTGCAGGGGGTTGGACTAGTTGACCTCCTGAGTTCCTTTTCCATTGGTCTGGATTCTATAATGAGCCAATTCCTGACAGTCTCCTAAGGTTTCTTTGCTGGAAACTTGCTCCTGATTGCTAAAGCAGGGGTTGTCTTACTCCCAGACCCATCCCAGCAAAACCAGAAAGACATAGAAGGTAGTTAGGATGAGGCAACCTTCCTGAGGATCATCTTGCAGAGTTTCTTGTGCCGTTTCCTCTGGCAGAAGTTGTGGATTGTATAGGGCATGCCCTCTTCTATCCCTCACAGACCGTCAGCAAAAGGAACAACAAAGATGGCCTGGTTGACAGGAGTCCTCACACCTCCTACCTACGATGGAAAGAATTGAAATGAGACAGCCATTGAAGAGCCCAGTTCATGTGTCTTTAGGAACAGCCCTCCTAGAAAGAAGCACTACCATGAACTGGGTTCTCTTGTGACTATACAGTACTAGCCAGAAGGGAAGGCTCAGAGGGAGTTAATACACCTCTCAGATTCCTTACTTTCATTGCCACATGAAAACACAAAAGCAGGATATGGGATAAAGCCATGGAGAGCAAAGACCCCCTTTCCCCATTTCACGTGGAATAACATCCATGCAGCAACCCTGACATTGTTTCGGGCACTTAAACATGGCAGCCAAAAGTGCAGCTTGCTGAACATTTACAATAAAATACCAAAAGGAAGGCAGACTTCTCTCTACATTCACTGCTATCATTACGCTAGACAACTGTTTCTCTCTTCAGCTCTCTTCATTTATCCTTGGCTTGCTCATCTAGTACTAAATAAAAATAATATTAATGTTTCCATTGGCTAATTTGACACCTTTCCAACATCCAACAACTCTGGATCAAGATCTCAAAGGACATGGTAAGTGCATCAGCTGACGTTCTGGCCCATAAAATCTTCCTTGTGCACACCATGCTTGCTCGCACCACGCTTGCTCAGGAAGTCCAGGCACCACAGGGCCTCACAAAAGAGAGCTCATTCTGAAGGTGCCAGCAGATTCCAGGTAGCATGGCCATCTGTCTCATATCCATATGAAGAATACTTGAAGAAGAGTGGCTGCACGCCAGGTTTGGAAAGCAAAGCCTCAGAGATGAGCATTCTTCAAAGATCTATGGGATGTCAGAGGCATTGAAAAATTCCTTGTTCCCTTCCAAGAGTTGTTAAAAATCCCATGGCATGTTCACATTAGTCTGTGGGGGGGTTGGACTTCTGGCTAAAGTCCAGTTTGAGAGAGACTATGACTAAAAATGTGCATGTAATACACACGTGCCAACCAAAGTATCTCTGTTGATTTTTATTTTATTTTACTCTGATGCAAAAATTATGCTCACTGCTGAGCTCCTGGATTCACTTTTTGATATAACAGAATATCAATGGATCTATGAAAGGTTTTATTATATCCCAGATGTAGCCGTTTTTACCCTTTGGTGTGGTTTTTGTGTCAAAACAGGTCACAGTCTTGGCTCCAAAAGTTGGAAAGTTTTGCCGCCTTAGAAATGTCGTGAGCCATCCTTGACCATAGGTGGACATGGTTCTGGCAACACGTACTTTGGCGAGGTCAGTTCAGTTCCCATAAAAGGCGATCCCTATGCACAGAAGATGATCCTGACCCCCAGGCTGACAAGCAGAAAGGGCACGATTGGGATCTGATCCCAAAATTGCACCCTCCTGCCATGGGCATTAGGGATCCATGGCATCTTTAAATGAACACGTGCCAGGGACTAAGCCGACCCAGCCATCATTAACGTTTCCCTTTTTCCCGACAGTTGTTACCACGGAAAGCAGGTTGATCCATCTGAGCACGTTGGTCCAGGAAGCCCAGCAGCGGGTGAATGAACTGTCTGCACAAGTGATGAGTGAAGGGCTGGGAATGGACAGCGCAGAAAAAGAGAAGCAACTGAAAGCGTGGGAGTGGAGATACCGACTCTACAAGCGAATGAAAGCAGGCTACGAGCATGCCAGTAAGTAGCGCTGAAGTGGTTATGGGAGTCTGTGGAGTGCTCTTCACACGGGACTACGTTGCACTCGCAGAGTGGTTCCCTATGTTCACAAGTGCTCCTGTTGCTCCTGCGAGGCATGTAAATGTTATAGATGGGAAAATGAAGGGACAAAAAATGACCGACTTGCCCGAGACTGGAGGGGATTTGAATCAGAGAGGCCTGAGTCTCCTGGCACGTATGGACAGGGACTTGTATGCTCAAAGCCAACAGGCTGGTCAGGCCCGTAAGCTCTCGGTACAATGTCTGATGCTTATGCCTCCAACGCACTTCCTTCTCCTTGCCTTTTTTCTGCGACGTTTTCCTTCTGACTTCACTGAATGTGATTCGAGGTGGTTGAGAAATGGAGCCAGTTTGGAAGGAGGGGAGAAAGCATGGGGGGGAACCAACCTTTTTTTTCACTGTAGCTTGAGAAGCATTTCAGCAGCTGTAGATTTGGTCAAACCGTGGAATTTAATTTTTCTCCCAAAGAACTTCGAATCGTCTCACTCCCCTCCCCCATACACACACGCACACACTTGTGGGCATATGTAAAGCTGATGTTTTGACAAATTTAGTCAAAATTTGGGCAGTATTTTGATCAACTCGAAAAGCTGGGTAGGCTGTGGCCCACGGGCAGGAATAAATCAGGGATTTAAACTATTCTGTTGGTACAAGCATTCTGCTTGCTTTGCTACATGAACTGTAATTGAGCCACAGCCACTAATATCCTTAAAACGACCTTTCCAAAAATGTTGTTGAAAATAATGACTTGAAGGTTATCACTTACTAAGCTTACTGAGATAGCTGTGTAGTGTTCTCTGCACGTGAGACAAAGCATGGAACAAATGTGGCTGTATTAATTACTTGCAATAAAGAAATGGAAAAGATATAGGCCACGTTCACAATTTATGGTAGCTTCACTTAACCCAGCCGACACTAGCCGAGACCTCGGCCAGTGCCCTTGCCCTTAGCCACTCTGTTTTCCTTTAACTCACAATAGTTTTCATAATTCTCTTATCCTAAATAAAATGTAAAAAACTGGATAACTGCATAGTCTTCATTCAGCCATGGAACTGCCTCCGAATTATTTGCAGGTTCAAGAGGCCCTAAAGTTGTTTTTGCAAACGATAAGTAATACAACCCACATTATGTTTCCTGTATCAAAGATACTCTTTAAACTAATCATTTTTAAAGACACTTATGGCCACAGTCGACAACACATTTTAGAATGACCGCAGTTGGCCCTTTCGCTATTTGTGATTTCTGAATCCTGGTAATGTAGAAACCTGTCATTTAATAGATTTAAATCTTTCAGGGAAGCCTTAAAGGTTTAATTAGCTCTTCGTGGTTTTGTCCCCTCTCTCTTCCCCTTCACCCCAAGAGATTTATAGGGCTTGTTCATGGGCATAATTAGCATTATTCTGGTTTGTGGAGTTACATGCTTACACACATACGGGAAGATCTTTTTAGCCCAAAGGAACTGAAGACCATGATAGAAACAAATGGTGCCTGCAGGATACAGTTAGTTGGGGCACTAATTAAAATGCTCAAAAGGCAGAGAACACAAACACCTACAAACCAAAGCTCACAATTGCCGTGTGGCTTTCAGTTGGTTCTTTGAAGACACAAAAACATTGTTTGAATAGGATTTGTTGTGCTGAGGATCTGATGTTTTTCCTTCTCTCCCAGGAGCCCCCGAGGCGCCAACCAACGTCTGTCTCATGGTAACAAGCAGTACATCACTCACTGTCACCTTCCAAGAACCTCTTAGCGTCAACTCAGCTGTAGTGACCAAATATAAAGGTACTGGATTTGCATGCATTTCCTTTTCCTTTCTTAACAATGCACGGGACCTTTAGTGCTGATGTTTACCTTCAGGGGCTATTTTTCTAAGCCATTCTCGGATATTTCCAAGTCATGTTTGGATGGAAATATTTCCTTAGTTAACTTTGCACCACCGGGATATTTGGATGGAGTTCTGGATTACAAACGCACACGCGCGCACCGTTTACCCAAGCCATCACCCACAGATCTCTTGAAGCAGTTTGCTTGAATCATTGTGGTTAAGACAGCAGCTCGGTAAGATGAGCCTGCTAGAAAACATGAGCTAAGCTTTAGTGTCTGTGTGCTCCTTAAAACATGTGTAGGCTTGCGCGTGCCAAACCCACACCTCCGTTCCTTAAAAAAATGCCTCTGGAAGCTGATACTGCTGGCAGCAGCGGCATCACAGCCCGGCCAACTGAGCTGTTCCAGTGTTGCCACATCATTCCTGGAAGAGCAGGACATTTTGGGTGGCACCCCTTAGTCCTAAAGTGGGATGAATAGGAAAATACTTCCATCTGAATAGCCCTGATGAGTAGAGCCGATCGAAACGAGGACTTTCTATTCCTTGGGAGCTTGTAACATTTCCTTCACAAAAGTGTCATTCCAAATCGGAACAAAAACTAGAATTTGGGGGATTTCCTCTGGAAAGGGCCTTCTGCTTTTCCAAAATGAGACGTTTTTGGCATGGACCCATTCTATTTTCCCCAAACTAAATGGAGCAGGCTTCTGCTTCTAGCTCTTGGACGGGCGGTTCCCTAACATGCCCCTATGTCCCCAGGATATCTGGCCCAAGCCTGAGAGGCCCTCTCTTGCACGTAATCTTGGGGTTTCCAGGCCGCTATCACAGAGCTGGATAGAAGGGGTATCTGCAACCTGCCCCTGCTGGGTCTTTCTCACTATCCTTTCTTGGAGCACTTTTTTTTAGAGAAGAGACTTGAAGGTGGGTCTTAGCCTACACATGAGCCATAAATCTCAGGATATAGACTTAGTCTGCCTTGTTCTCTTTCTTTTGGACTCAATGAAGATTTAATTTTATGTAGCAGATCTGCTCTAACAGAAGATGTTGAACGAGCCCCAGCCCAGGATAGCCAAAGGCGGGGCAGTGTTTCCTGGGGTGTGGGAAAGCCAGGCTCGTCCCCTGATGGGAATTAGGCAAAGGAGGGACTTGAGTCTGGCAAAGCAGTTCCCTGAGCACCAGGTTGTCTGAGATGGGTGTTTCATTAA
The DNA here is from genome assembly GCA_030014935.1 of Caiman crocodilus. Classification (NCBI taxonomy): domain Eukaryota; kingdom Metazoa; phylum Chordata; order Crocodylia; family Alligatoridae; genus Caiman; species Caiman crocodilus. The sequence goes on along the minus strand of JAGPOW010002173.1, from coordinate 7,221,286 downwards.
GGGGAACGCTGCTCCAATTCAGTGTCCGCCTACTACGAGATAGAAGCAGATAGGACAGAAAGGCTGATACGTGGTAAATTCATTTTTCTCCCTTTTAGCTCTGTACAATTTGTTCATCTGTCCCTATCCCCTGTCCTCCTCAGTAAGTGCGGAAGCAAAAAAAAATGTTATCCAACTTGACAAAGCTTTTGTAAATTGTACTAACTAGCTCTCTCATGCATTGGTTTGAGTTATCTACACTGCCAGTTGTTTTGTGTCTGGTTAGGGTAACAATTAATTGTACCAGAATATTCTTTTAACGTCCTTTTACCCAAGAGGCCAGAATGCTAAGGGCCGGGTGGAAGAAAAAAAAAAAGAAAAGCAAAAAACCCCCAAAAAACTTTAATGAGCCTTGGGTAACTGGTGGGGATCAATTAAGCCCTGCATGTAAAATTGTTTATTACATTTTGGAGTGAGATCCTTGTTCATTTAAAGTGCCATGAAGTAAACCTTTCAAGTGATCTCTCGTAAGAATTAGTAGAACCAGGTAAGAGCTGCTTCTCCCATAAGCAAAATCTGATCATTTTGACCAAGGATCTTTTAGCCGAAAGCATAATTCAGTAATCCAGTTATGTGTTTTGTGACTTGAGGATCATACCCTTTCCTACCAGGTTAATACTTAATTTAACAAAAAAAAGGCACCAGAAGAATTAATTGGTAAAATATTGTCATTGGTCAAGCCTCCCTTCTTACGCTGATAATGTTATTTTCTAAGGATCTTCATTGCATGAGACAAACGCTGACAATTCCTTTTGATATATTATCTTCTAAAAATGGTTGGTATGTGGCTTGGTTCTGCATTGTGGAAGACTGCTTTCCAAATGCCTATCTGTTCAATGTTGTTTCGAGCCTTGTAGCAGGACATAGTCTAAATGTTTTTCTCTGTGCAAGGTTTCCCTTGTTACCTCATTTACAAATATTAATATAGGAGAATGATACTTTGCCCTCGCACTGCAACCACTGAAACCAGCTTGTTTCATTAAGAGATTTAATTTAATCACACTAGATAGCTGGGTGTTGACTTTGGTGTCCCAGCTGGAATCCAGCTGAGTGATTGCATTCTGTCGAGCTATTTCTTTAAGGAGTAAAGCTGTTTCTTTAAGGAGCTGGGGTATTCGTTACTCCTACGCTGAACTGTTATTTAAAGTTGCTGGAGCGATCCTCTTAATTTCTCTCCAGAGAAAGGTGCGTTATGGTGATGGCTGAAAAGTCAAATGTTCCCCTTACGTATAGGAATTTGGTAAAGTGTGTTGAGGTTTGCATCAATGATGATAGTAGTCATCTTCTCCAAGCTGGAGGGGAAGAGTCAAAAGCACTTCCAGCACAAAGTGCTAGGAAGCTCATTAAGCGTGGTAAGACTTCATTAAAAATTATCTATTTGGCTAATCATGCTCTAGGGACAAACTTTGCACCTGTTTCTGCAAACACTTTGAATTTGGCTATCCTGCTTGTTCTCACACCGGTGAACAAGCAGTGAAAACCTGGGATAAATGTGCTTTACTGATACAAAAAGTGACTTCTGCAAACTGAAGCTGAGACGAGTCTTACTAGGGTGTGTTACTTTTACACTGGTGCATTCTTGTATGCCACATGTTTGCCCAGCAGAGCTACGGCAGTGTGACTACTCGGATGCAAAAACCCCCCCAGTACAGGCGAGAGCCTGATGTGATCCTAATGAAGTCTGATGGTATGTGTTCACAGGCCCAGAATCTTTCAGAACCGCTGCTTTAACCAGTTACCCTTGCAATGAGTGTCACATGCGTCTCGCACACACATGCATGCACAACCACAAATCAGTTTAATTAAATGAAAAGCCCTTTTCCTCATCGTAGACAAAAGATGATTTGTAAATATTGCTGAGAAATTCAGCAATGACAATAGAGCACTGCAAACCTGGAAAAAAATGAAGCTTTCCTCTCCATGCCTTAAATCCGATTTGTTTTTGCTTTGCCCCTTCACAGGTCCAGGTTCAGATGTGCATTACTTCTTCCTGAGCGGTGTCACAATACAGCGTACACTCCTATCAGAAGTCATTATCACTGTGCTAGGAGGTTTAAGGATTCAGATAAGACAGAAGAATAGATGTAGAGCTAAGAATAGCCACTAATGAAAACTTAATATGAAATATGGAGAGATTCAATGTACAGTATACTTCATTTCCTTTATCTGTTTTTCCCAAACAAAGACATATTCTACAAATCCATCTCTCGGTGAGAAATGGAGGAGCAGCTACGGTGCCCAAAGCTGACTAATTAGATTGGCTGAAGGTATGTTAGCAAATAGAGAGAAATTCTGAGCTACCTTTACTAGGCCAAATGAGCCACTCGACGCTCTCAGCACACAGCAATCCCAGGGCCCACGTGCCAAGATACAAAAAATGCATTTCCAGTGGCAGGATTGCCTTTAATAGAGCTTCACACATGTTCACCTGAGGGCTTGAAGTCACTACGCAGCCTGGCATTGAGTTGGGTTGATGATGAGCCACTGTCCGGGCTACTTTATCCCCATGTATTGCCCTTCTTTTGGTTTGTTTCTTGGCAAACCATTTTACACATTTGTGTTTGTCCGTGTGGCCTGACACCCTTCTAGGGCTCCCGCCTGATGGAAAAAACATTCTTATTTCGTGTCAGTGTTACAGCTCTTTTGAAAACGTCAGCCAGTCATGTTAGATCAGGAAAAGACAGTTATTTCTCACATTGCTTTTGCCAAAAAACCTTATTCCCTGCCTCCCTTCCTCCAGGGCAATTTGTGGTTCTCCTCAACATTGTTTGCATTAGTATAGTGTAAGTCCCAAGTAAGAAGCCAAAATTCATTCCCACCTGACAGGTGGTTTGGTGGTATGTGAAATGAGTTTGCTTTGGGCTTAGCCCATTTCTCCGAGAATTAAGCACCCACATAACCCCAGCACTGGCGCTGGAAGTCTCGGAAGAAAGAGCTGAACAGGACTTGGAGAGTGAAATGCCATCTTGCACCAACGAGACGAACGTTTTAAGGTCAGAGTCTGGGATCTCCAGAATCTTACTCCAGTGAGCCTATTTTATAGATATTCTGTAGCTCCATCGTACTTCAGTGTAATTGGCTCTCAATCATTTGCCCTTCACCAAGGCTAGGGAGAGAAGTTACACAAGCTGGTTGAAGTGATCACAAACTGGCTTAAACCTGTAACAGAACACAAGTTCAGTGCATGTACTGGCTGAAACTGGTTTAAGGCAAACCTGGTTGAATGTAGAAAACACCCCTTTGCCTGCTCAAACTTACTGCTGGCTGTGACTGTAGACTACAAATCCCAGAGGCACCTGGAAGCAGGAAGAAGTGATGAGCAACCCTGCAGAGTCCTGGGGTTGTAAGTCTGGACTGCCGTTCTTTAGCACCCCCTGGCTTCTGGCCTGAGCCACTGCAGGCATGTGGCTGCATTTCCTGAATCAAAAGTAAATGCCTGTTCACTTCTGTTTCAGTTTAATCTGTGCATCTTAGACTAACCTGCAGAGACTGAATTGATTCAGCCTGTGGCTTTTTGACTGTCTTTATCTAGCCCAAGAGCTATGGGTCTGCTCCAAAGTCCATTTGAGGTAAATATGAGTCTTCTGTTGAACACTTTGACTTGAAAAGAAATCTCAGATAGATTTTTAAAACAACTTAGGGAATTCCTTTGATGTAGCACATTAAACCCAGCCTCACTCAATCAAGTAATCCTCTTGACTTCTGTCTGCCTGTATATATATGCACACACCCAGGTAGTTCTTGTGATGCTGCATTTAATTTATGTCTCAGTAGAATTTCCACATATACCCCTTTTCTACATGAAGTTATGACACATGCATCTTTTTTTCCATATCACAGTAGGAAATGTAATATGAGATTCAAAAAAGCACACTTCAGTGCTTTTGGATTCCCAGGGGAGTTGAGGGAAGTGGGATACGCTTGTAAGATTGGACCCTTATGTGGGGAAGCACAATGCTTTAATATTGATTTCAATGAATCTTTTATAATTTATTGCAGCAAATACTACATAACTTGATTCTGCCCCCGGTGTGATGGCATTCGTCATCCAAACGGGCCCTTATGCCATTGCTACTAACCAATCACAGTATGTTTGTAAATTCTGAAACTCATTCTTTCTATCCCCAAACCAATTCTTTTCTCCATTAAAAATGAAGGAGAATACATTTCTTTGTAACATGCTGGAGTTTATCCTGCAGAATAGGTGTGGCCTGATATTTTTACAGTAGCTCATTTATGGCATTTTATTAGGTCTCCTGGGCGCTTTATTTGCACATTATATTTTGGTAGCTAACAAGACTGTGCAATTTGATTTCTATTTTTATGCCCAGCAAGTACAAAAATGTGTAATGTTAAAACAAACCTTTCTATTTCTAACTCCTCTCAGCTTTTGTAGTATGCTTTGGACTTAAAAAAAAGTCTTTCTGATTTGTTTGCAAGTATTTAGCGAGACCATCCCTCTGGGATTAAATATTAAATGAAGGTTATTGCTGTTGATAAAACAGAAAATACTCCATTTGCTTGTTCGTATTTGTATTTGTGATTTAGGATTATTTTGAGCAGGAGCTCAAGATGAATGGCAATGAGAAAACCCAGACACTTATGGCCTGATCCCATCTTCCCTGTGAGTGTGCGAGAATATAGGTTTATACCTTTAAAGAGATGATATTTAGAAATAAGCATTTTATGGAACTGTAAAAGCTTTAGGTGAATAACCCTTATGGTGCCCCTTTGATGTTGTCAGATGAGTGGTGTTATCTGTATTTTCTCATTTAGGAAAATGGGATAGAAAGGTTACATAACTTGCCCAAAGTTACATAGACCGTCCGCAGCTAAGGCAGGATTAGAACTCAAGGCCCGCTGTTTGCTGCCCTTATTTGCATTCCCCCAGGTCCCATTGCCTGTCAGTGAAGCAGGCCAAGCCCCTTAGACTAGCTCCAGCTTCTGCAGATTTGTGGGGCTGGAAGTATTTCCCTAAGGAACTTGACACCCACCAACTACTAGTAAGGTGCTTGGCAGGGACACCATGGCAGAGGTCTTTGCCCCTTTCCCCAGATACCTATTGTTCAGTTTGGGATGTTGGGGGCCTTAAAACCATCCAAAAAAACACGCTTTAACTTGCAGGATCCAGGACTTTACTGCACTAAAATCCAGTTCCCTCTCTCTCTCAGTCGCAGCAGGCATCAAACCGCATTTAACAATCTTGCATGCAAGTCCTGCTTCCACCTATGCCCATTCTTGCATCACCTCCCCCATATGGAGAAGTTCCCTGTGCTCCCAGTAAGGCCAGTACAGTAAGCAGCAAGCGGTGTTCTGTGAGCTGGGCCGTTTTTATGTTTGCATTGTCTTCTGCACTCTCTAGTGCCCCTGACCCTCTTCCTCCATCTCCGCTCTCTTGTACTTCTTCTGGTGAAAGTAAAATTTCACAGCTTAGGCAGCCCCCATGCTGGGCTGAGAATTTCTTTGATCCCTGACCACTATCTAATGGCATTTTAAAAAGAATTTAGGGATTAACTTAGGAAAAATAAAGCCCTAAATATAAGCAATTCATGTTCTGTACAAAAAAGTCTTGTTTTTAAAAAAAATTCAGTGTAGCACTAAGGGAAAAGAACTGGAATTGACTTAAACAATGGAAGTGGGTGGGTGTTTCTGTGTTTTCTTTCTCTCTGCTGATGTCGCTATGAAAGGTTCCAGGATCAAAATGTGCACGCTGTGCAGATTAGGTGACTTTTTTGTTGGTGTTTTTATGAGCGTGCTCTTTAACTGAAATTTCTAAATATGCTGTGCTTTAGAAAGAGTCGGAGCTCAGTGCGCGCACGGTCTACTCTCATGAGTAATCCTTTATTGTCCTGAGATGTGCCATTGGCTTTGGTGCAGCGGCTTGCATGAGTTAAAGCTACTCGCTGCGAATGGCAATTTGTAAGATTGGGCCCGTTGTGCTTTTCGAGGACATGCCGACTTTTGGTCGGCCTCACACTAAGTTTCCCGGTATCCAATCGGTCTCACTTTTAAACTTCTTTGCATTGCCAGAGTGGCGCACATTGGTCATAGTATAACTGAAACTCAGACCCCAAGTTGTGCAGAGCTCAACTGGCTTTGTAACCACTAGCCCACACTGGGAGGCAATGGATCTGCCTGCCTGTATTTGTAGAGATGTTTCTTGAGGCATAGACGCACATCCATTAGGAACTGAACCCTAATTTCAGACCATCAAATGGTAATCGATATGATTCATTGAATAATGATGTCGGCCAGAGTCAAACAAGGGTCCTCGAGGCCAATGCCTTCATTCCTATCTAAGGCCAAGTAAAAAAGTAATTCCCTCTGCTTTACCTTTCTCAATCACACTTGGTCCTGGATTGCTTTCTGCCATGTAAGATGCTTTGCTAACTATAACTAATTAATTCATCTTCACAATACTCATGTAAATTAGATAAGCAAGTGTTGATAGCAACTTGTTGATAGGCAGGAAAGGCAGAATGTCGCCAAAAAGCCAAAGAGAGAAACATTTTCAGAGTGGGGAGCTGACTTGGATTTCCACATCCTGCAGTCCTTGAGTGCATCTGCAACACCACATCTCCCTAAAAGTCATGTGTATAGGCTCCTTTCGCTCTCCTTGATTGGAGACAACCACAGACTTCGGAGTACAGTTGCTTAACGGCTCTTTTTGTTTTTGAACGCACTTTTATTGCGCCTCTTCCAGCAACACCCCCAGGTATTTCTTGACCAGTCTTGTCTTTGAAAAAAATAGTTAATGATGTGCACACTTTATAGATTTTTTTATCTTCCAAGTGCCTTACCACCAAAAACCTCAAGTAGTACAAACTTCTTTACATTAGATACGAATGTGTCAGGGAACTGCCTAAGGAAGATAGCTCGTTAATGCAGTGAGCTGATCCAGTGATCCAGTGCCAGTGAAACGTGGAGAAGCTGAATTGGTGTTTCTGCCCAAACTAATGGGGGAGCACCGCGGGGGGCAGAGAGTCCCGCGTACAGAGAGGTGGGGGCCGAGCAGTGTGACGCGGCCATCTGAGCAAGCAGCACCGCTCGTGAGCGAGTCCTGTCTGGCCTTCGTTGGCCGAAACCATCAGAACAGATTGCGCGGCACCGTGGGGAGCAGATGAAGTATCGGGCTGAAGGAAATCCTGGCAGTTCCTTCCCTTAGCTTTGTGGGCCCTCTTGACTTCTGTCCCTGTTTCACTTGGACCCAGATGTGCAGATACATTGAAAAGATAATAATAATTTTTTATATACACACACACATATACATACATACACGCATGTGTATGTGTGTGTATATAATACATATTATATACACACACACACACACACATATATATGTATGTATATATACACACATATAAGTACAGATGTGTATGTGTGTATAATATATATATACACACATACACACACAAATAAAACAAGGGTATTTCAGACCAAAATGAGGGAATTTTCCATTCATGGAGTGCTTTCAGGTTTTTAAGAGCCAACCTGCCCATGTCAGACATTGTTGGCCAGAGGAAGGTGTTCAGCACTCCCGGGTTGTAGGTGTTCGAACACTCGCTTGCTGCCACTTCACCTCTTCAATTCCACGGCTGTAAAATAGGCAGTAATAGTTCTGCATTGGCTAATGGGAGTGTTTGAGCCACGTCACAGCTTGCATTTCCATTTCTGTGCAACACAGCACACAGTGTAAGTCTTATTGCTTGTCTTATGATAGCACCTGCAGATCCCAGTTGAGAGCCAGGCTCCCTGGGCTGAGCATTGTGTGGAGAAGGGAGAGAAGGAAACAGTCCTCACCCCAAAAAGAGCTTGGACTCCAGATAAGTGTGAAAAGCAGCAGTGACCTGCTGGTTTGTCCAGGGTCACAGAGCAGGCCACCAATACATGGTGGGAATAGCACCCGGGATCCCAGTCTGGTCTGATCTCTCACTAAATCACATCATCTTCATAACATGACATAAGATCTTTGGATCTAACGAATTCAGAGAACAACCTGGTGATTAACTGAAGTGCACGTGAGAACAAATGTCAGAAGAAGTGGCAAAGGTGCGGCTGTGGCGGATGCTTTCAGTTTACATTACTCGGGAGGAGGGGCCCCAGCGCTCCTGAATAAGCCCGTGATTGGGACATGTTGGTTCCCTCTCGTCTGTCTGTCCATCTACAAAGCGATCTGTTCTAGAAAGAAACAGGTGAAAAGAAGCCTGCCCCTTTATTCTAAAATTGTAAAGAGGATGAATTGGATATTTAAAAAAAAAAAAAAAAACCTTGGCCAGAAGTAGGTTACATAACTTAAGCCAGTCTAAAATTATATGCCAGCAATTTACAGGCGTTTTATGTAACTGTTTATACTGCTGTTTATTTAAAAATTACTACTTATCTTGGCGATCGCAGCAACACATCATGCATTTGCTAGCTCTGGGATACAGGGCACCTTCATTAAAAACACATAGTCACCCATATATTAAATACAAAAAAAACGTGCTCTGACATAACGTTAAGTGTCAGATGGAAACCCGCAACAGCCAGGACATTCAGTGTTCAAGACAAAGCAGGCCTTTCGCGTGTTGAGAACAGGACTGGAGCATGCTCCTTCCTGAGCTCGCCCAGCCGCGCTCGGGCACTCTGCAGCTAAGCACAGGCTATAAGGCCAGCTCTTGTTCTTGAGCTCTTATAAAAGACCCTCTTCATCTGGAAATTTTTGTGCTTGTGCTTTTGTAGATTCAGGTCAGACTCATCATACTTTTCAAGTGCTGACTTTCAGGCTGAGTTTTGTTCTCTCTTAAAGTTCCAACAAGTCGTTTTTTGTAGAGATGTGTAAATAATTAGGTTTTTAGTTCACTGGCAGGAACTGAAAATATCAAGGGCAAAAATTGTTTGGAGTTGATCTGGACTGTATTTTTTCCAATGTCCTTGGGAAAACAAAAGGGAGAGAAAAAAAAGCAAAGGAAAATATTGTTTCATGTCAACTAAAATAGGTTCAAGGGAATTACCTCTCCTTATAAATCATCTGGGGCAAATTTCAAAACGATATTATTTTGAAAATTGAAATTTGACATTTTTCACTCTGAAAATGCCAAAGTGAAATGTTTTGACTTTTAAAAAATGTTTCCAGTTTTTTGGGAGGGGGGTTTCCAGCCAAAGGCAGTTGCTGAATTGCTATGAGTTAGCTAATTGTTTTGATCAGCTCCAAACTGCATTTTTCAGCAGAGAAGTTATTCATCAAAAATATCCTGCCAGGTCCAAGTCGAGGCTGTAATGGTGCCAATCTTTAAAGTGTTGCAATCTAGTGGGAATGTCTTTATTGTTTTCTTTCTTGCTTTGTTTTGTTTTATTTTATTTTACCTCTAAACCTCTTATTCCAAAACTAAGATAAATCAAAACCCTTCCAATGGGCAGTGTCTAAGTGTTACAAATTCAGGGGTGGGCAAAATGCGACCCGGGGGCCAAATGCTGCCCAGCAGGCCATTCTATACAGCCCGGGGGGCCCCCCAAATTAAGAAAATGACTATTTATCTGCCCCTGGCTGCCTGTCATGCAGCCCTCGATGGCTTGCCGAAACTCAGTAAGCGGCCCTCCCCCTGAAATAATTGCCCGCCCCACTCAAAAGCAACATTATTTCATTGGTGGCTCAGCAGGTAAGTATCAAAGTGCATATCTCAGTACATACCCACAATCTGTGTAATCCCCATTGACAATGGAGGCTTAGTAACAAGAATAGGTGATGAAATCGCTCACTTCAAACTTCCAATTAGTGGGAAGGCAAAGCACAGAAGAGTCTGGCCGTGTTTCAGTTCGTGCCCGTGTACAACCAGTGCATTAGAGGCATTCTCTGGTGACCAGATCCACTTGGATTTTGCTGGGGCTTGTGATGCTTCATTAATACCCAATTTCCTTTTCAGCTTCCTTCAATGGAGTTCCTCCAGAGTGCTATCATACTAGCAATGACTTCTGTTGTCATGCAGCACCTTTCTACAACACGCGACTTCCTGTTACCCATATTACAGTCAAAATAATCATATTTAAATCAATGGTGCCAGATATCTGTTCATTTCAACCAGGCTTTTGCACGGTAAAAATTACATAGCACAAAAAGGCTCTTACACAACTCTTCTCCATGCACTCTGATAAAGATGCGCCAATAAACGTCAGGATCTTGAATTATTTTTCTGTATTGTGGGCTTGATGCAGTGCCCATTGACGTCAATAGAAAGGCTCCCCCTATAACTTGCATGGGATGTGGATTTGGCTGTATATTTTAAAGTCCTACCATGTTACAATTTCTGTGCTACAGGCAAACTGGCTTCTTTTTGTTGAGACTGTGCGACGTGAAAATACTAATAAGTAAATGAACAAGCCATAGAACAAAGTTAATCATGCAGTAAAATGATTTTAATGTGCGTCTCAGTTTCCTCGTCAGTAAAATGGGGAAAACGATTCCAAACTCCTTTGGAAGATCCTTGAAATCTATTGATGAAAAGTTCCATATAAGAATAAAGTGGTGAAATTAGACTTATTTTTAGCTGGATAGCCATAGGGTAGAGATTGGCAGCGTGTGCAAAGTGAATACAGACTCCCTCGTTTGCAAATTATTTTTCCTATTTAAAAAACCGTGCTCTCTCTTGTGTCATCACCTCGTTCAGTAGACCTGATCAAAAATGTGAAAACCAGCTTGTTGAAATAAAGGCTGAGCAAATATATATACGCACAAACTGCACTGATGAAAATCTTCAGCAAAAAACTTCATGGAAAGGACTGGCATCCCATCAAAAATCAATGTTTTAATGAAAAATGGACCCCAAAACTCAACATTTTGAAAATGCCAGATAGTTCTAATGACCTTTTTGCATTGAAATTTTTAAATAAAAATCATGCAAAACCACTCAACTCCATCAGTAGGGTAAAATATTGGGGGGTTTTTTTTAAAGCTCGTGGGATATTTTTTGTCACATATGAAGAGTGTTTTTGTCAGCATTTCAAATTCTGTTGAAACCGTCTTTGGCTCTACTACAGTGCTGGCATTTTCTTGCAAAGGTCCCACTCCAGAACGGGGCCCTGGCATGCTCGCTGATGGACATGCACTTACAAAAGATGCTGGCCTCGAGCCTCGTTTATGCCAAAGCCGTTTTACATCACTCAGTCAATGTATCTGGACCCGTGTGAGTTTACCGTGCTTCCTTACCTGCCTCACCTAAGCACTTAGGCGGGAGGTCCCCTGGGAAAGGCAGAAGAGCAGGAGAGGTGCATCAAGGACGGGGTCCCAGCATGCAGTGTAGAGGTGGCTCTTGGGAAGGCTGCAGCCCGTGGGAACCAAAGCACTACCCTGCACGAATTGTGGCAGCTGAAGCCGCTCCCACGTGATGCCAACTTGTTTTCTCCAGATTTGAGGAAGAACAAAAGGAACTTGAAGTGAGCACGCATCTGTTTGTTAGACGTTCGACAGCTGAGGAAGGGCTTCTCCAGTTGAAGAGAAAGGAGAAACATGCCCGAACTAGCAGCACGATGCAGATCAAGTGTCAGTCCTAAGTGATTTAATACAGCCGAGTTATAAAACCCTGCAAAAATCGTGGTTTACAATGGAAACTCTGACAGGCCATCAAGTTACAGTGGCACTCGCAGGCCCTGCTATAATTAAATCCTCAGCAAAAACTTCACAACAGGCTACAATAATAACCTCTAAATTTTCCTAGTGGTGGATAGCGATAGCCCTGTGACTGCCGGTAAAGGCAGCAGTGTTTAGGTAGTTAAAACCCCCTGGAACACGAGGAAATTATATCTAAAAAGGGGCAAAGGCAATAGAGAAAACCAATATGCTTTTCTTAGTGGTGAATGTTAGCGTGTTTCAGGACATACTTGTGCAACACGTGAGATTACAAGGTGCAGTCAGAAGGAAGGGGGAAAGCCATGCAGAGGGCAGAAAAGACACGCAGGCCCTTTGTTGTTCTGGTAACCCTGCAAAAATACTGCGGAAACCCACCGCTGTGTCTGCTGAGCCGAAAATAGTGCGAGAAATGTTCCTTTTTTCTCGAAATGCCAAAAAGGCACAGCCGACTTCGTCGTTGAGATGTGTGAAAATTTCATGCTCTGAAATCAAATACATCTTTAGTTAGCGCTGTGGTTTCAGAAACTGAAGCTCTTGACAATTACACATGTGAAAATAATAGCCGCTGCGGGAAATTTTGCGGATCTAAAATGAAAGAAATCTCTGGGCCAAATCCGCTGTGTAAACGCAGACCGTCTATGACGCTGGTCCATATTGACACGAGCATAACCGAGAGGAGGATTTGGTCGGTCACCTGCGAGCTCCGCAGGACTTGCTGCAGTAGAGATCCAGGCTGCCGGCTCGTCCGCACCGTGGAGCCAGGCGGGTTGTGAAACGGGCAAGCTGTTAAATCCCGAAATGTGGGTCTGCTGTAGTAACAGCCCTACGCTACAACCTGGGAATTCGCCATTCCTAGCATATATCACTTAAGAAAAATAGGCTGTTTCTCTGTCAGCAGTCACAATTCACCGTTCACTTGTGCTCATTTGAAAACCGACTTCCTCGATCTGCCCGTCTCGGACTTAAAGTATTCTTGTGTTCCCGGTCACTTGTGCAAGGCGTAAAGGGGGAAATGTTAATGGCAGTGGGGCTGAGCTTGCCAGCTCTTCTGCTTGCGAGCGCTTCAGCAAGGGCAGCCAGCTCCTTACGTCGAAAGGACGGGCCGGTCTGATTGCAACAGGCAGTTTAATACAACACTGCTCGCTTTTTTTTTTT
>JAGPOW010002173.1:7171043-7208390 GCA_030014935.1 Caiman crocodilus | reverse complement strand
TTTTTTTTTTTCCCCTCCATAATGAACGATCTGTCTCATGGGTCTGCGTGACTTCTGTCATTATGCCACAGAAATCCTGCCTCGAGTAGGGGGCTGGACTAGATGTCTTTGCGAGGTCCCTTCAGCCCGACTTTCCTATGATCTGGTGCAGAGTACAGTCAGAAGTACGGATCGCTGCACCACTATCGGCAGTACGAGGATGCAGCCGAGGTCCTGGGGCCCAGAAGCAGCAGCGACTTCTGGTTACCACCACGATCACAATTGTAATTAAGCAGCGGCCACTCTTTTCTTTTTTTGCACCTGAGGTGGTTGCCCCGTTCACTCCACCCTCCTTATGCATTGCCTTGAGAGCCGGGGGGCTGCATGCAGGGCCAAGGGTCCAGCCATGTGGCTTTCGCAGCACAACCCGGGGCTCTGTCCAGTTTGATGTATGGGTTGGTTTAGTTGGGCTTTCAGCTCTCCACACAATCTCCCTTTCCTGCTGCTGGTTTTTCTTTAAAAGGAAATTGCTTGAATGACTGTAACTCACATGCCGAAGCATTTTTAAACATACTTTTGTGAAAAGCTTTTGAGCTATTTTTTCGCAATACCCACACACGCACAGACAGGCGGATGGACAGGCGCGCACACACACAGACAATTGAGCGCCGTACAAAACACTGTGAATCGTCATATGGTCTTGCTCTAGCCGCATGGAGGAGTTAATCGGTAAATGGTGGGAGAAAAGGCAGCTACTTAATTTCCAAGGTGATAAAATGCCTCAATTTTCTTTCCCTGAAATCTGATTTGCTTTTCTTTGGCTATTTATTTTCTAGTGGAATGGAGCTGCTCTGAAGACTTTTCTCCTTTGGCCGGGGAAATTATCATGGATAATCTTCAGTCTTTGAGGTGCATCATCACAGGCCTCCGAACGGTAAAGGCCAAATCATTAATTTAGATCTTTAACTCCCCCGGTGATATAAGGGCCCTGACATTTGTGTCCAGACCTCTTGGCAATAACAGCAGAGTACCATTCCTCTGGCAACAACTGCCCGTCATTAAGCATAATATGTCTGGTATCCATAATCTGGAAGTCACAGAGGAATAGACAAACAGCATGAACTGTTTTGTAAGTTGTCATGTTATGGGGAGATCAGAAAAGATTGGAATGAAAGCCCCTGCTCTCTGGATCATGGGATAATCTCGGTGCAGATCAAAGGCTCCTGAGTGATCCAGTCCTGACTCCATGTCTGATGGTTAAAATAACAATTCTATCTCTCCGCCGCATCCAGGAACACGGTTGCTGACTGCCGCCTTTTTCTTTTTAAAGAAAGGATGTGTGTGTTTGTGCAGATAAGAACAGGGTTAGTGACGGAGAAAACTTGTCATGAATATTCACATGGATTTTTACAGAGTCTAACTTCAGCCATGTGTCTATAACCCTGTTCTGCCAGGTCTTTTTAGACCATTTGTAGAAGCAAATTTTGGTTCACAAATGCTGGCCTCATTCAGAAGTTGCACAAATATTTGTGCTGGAAGCCGCCTTTAGGGGCCCAATCCAAAGTTCACTGAAGTTTATAGGAGTCTTTCCATTGACTTGACTGGGTGTTGAATTAGAGATTTGGGTCAAAAAACCTTGGCCGTTGGCCTGAAGCATAGGCTGGTACAGATAGCTGACTGTGCCCTAAGGTTAAAATTCTTAAATAGGTTTGTCTGGGAGTCCAGGGATGGGCACAATGTGAAAACTTCCAGCACCGGTTTGGGAAGAGATTGTTTTATTCAGTCGTTTTGTCTGGAGAGAGCTTTGAAGCCCATTATTTTTCCAGGCTGGTGGGCTCTCGCTTGCATCTTCTACCTTTTCATTCTTACCAGCAGTATGAAACAGCTTTACTAAAATACAGATCAGCTAACCGTGCCGTCACTTCCAAGACTGCATGCTGAGGGCAGAACTTTGTTATACCTTTAGCTCCGCACAGGTATGAGGATGCAATATCTTTACAGGAACGGCAGGGTTTTTAGTAGGGCTCACACCGGCTAACCTCTGCTTTCTTTGAAATCTCTTGGAGGAGAGAGCTTCGGTCCCTGCTCCCATCACTGTTTGTGGTCCCTGCCAAGGCAGTGGGTAAACCGTGGAAATAATCGTGAGATCAGACTGAAACCCTGAATTCTCTCCTGCACACACTCTGCTGCAGAGTTGCTCCTCCTTGCTCGCTGTCTTTCCGTCCCCCTGCATCTGACATGGGCAGCTTCAGCACAGAGGGAGGGAGTATCCTGTAGCCTGGAGGTTGGGATCTTCTCGTGGCAGGCAGGAGAGGATGCAGGGGTTGAATCCCCTCAATCTGCTGAGAGAATTGAACCCCAGTCTCATTGCTATTCCTGCCCCAGTAATGCTCTCCTAGCGTGAAGCAATCCATACAGATGCAGAAGGGTAAAAAACTGAGCAGAAGGACTTTTTCAAGTCATTAATTTAAGGCCATATCAGTTAAGATAGGTATGGCATGTTGAAGAAGCAAAGTGCAAAGAAATTAATATCTAAGGTTTAATGCATCTTGTTTCCATTTTTGTTCATTTGCAGGGCCAAAGGTATTATGTCCAAGTCTCTGCCTACAACATGAAAGGATGGGGCCTGTCCCAAGCCACTACTCCTGCCTCCGCGTCTCCGTCCAGTAGGTTATGCGCTGTTACATCTGCTGTATTTGATTCCTAACCTCTGCTTTCTCAGAATCTGCCCCTTTTAAAAGTGAGGTGGTAAACGTCCACTCTTCCGGGATCAAAGGCCAGGTGGGGAAGCCAGATGGGAACGCAGTAAATGAAGTATAAATTCAGGCCTGCAAACAAATACACACACACACATAAAATGTGTATGTATATGTATGTATATGTATTTGTATATGTATATAGGTGCATATGTGTGTATGTATGTGTGTGTGCATGTGTATGCATACATACACACACTTATACATGCACAGACATGCACACAAAATATATATGTATACTATATATAGAAGTGTGTGTTTTTATACACCCCTATAGGTGTGTGTGTATACATACATAAATATAAAATCATACATATTCATACATTCATTCATTCATTAATTCATTCATGCATACACATACATAAAAATAAATATAGTTTATAAATACATAAACTGTGTGTGTGTTGGAATTTTCTTTGCTTGTTGCATGCTATATATGTGTGTGTGTGTATGTAGATAGATGGTAGGCAACTGTCAATCCTCTGGATCATGGTGTACACGTCTACTCAGTGCCTGGTGAGTCCATTTGTGGCTGACAAATCCAATCCAAGAGCGACACAGCTTGTTACAAGTTTCACAGACCCATATGTTGTCTGAGTTGGAGTCCAGAGTTTAAAGGATGCTGCTTTTCTTCATTCTTGCTTTGCTTCCATCCTCTGGATCAAACCCACTTCACATTGAGCTGCACCAAGTGCCAGCTGTTCCCACCAGATTGGGCAGGATTTTGAGCGCTCCTCCCAACTTTCTATGTTGATGTTGAGCAACTTCATATAATTTTTGTATGCATCATGGTACCACCATAAAGGGCAACCCCACTTTCTAGAGCCATCTTGAATCTCACTATGCAAAATATTCTTGGGGATGCAGTCTTCTCCCGTTTTCCTGACATGGCCGATCCATCACAACCTTGTCTTCTTGATACAGTTTTCGACGTGTGCCAGTCCTGTGCACTCCAGCACTTTCGTGTTTGGTGTTCTGCTTTTCCACTTTATTTTCGGGATCTTATGTGGAAGCTGTTCAGTCTCTTGATGGGCTTATCATATGTAGGCCACATTTCTGAACCATAAAGCAGGGGTGGCAGCCCACGTCTCATAGATTTGCATCTTCACCTTAGCTGATAGTTCTCTGTTATTCCATGCACAAAATTCTTAGCTGCTTCTCCATTTCTGTTAGTCAGCTCAGTCTGAAGATCCAGATTCCTGCTGATTGTAGGACTCAGGTAGCAAAAACTGTCAATGAGAACAAGAGATTTCTCCTCCAGAGTGATGTCAGGCACTGGTTCTTCCACCCCTTGGTACATAATCATTGTCTTCTTGAGACGAATTGCCATCCTGAAGCTCTTGCATGATTCAGATAATATGCCCAGGACATTTTGCTGGGAAGATTCCCTTTGGACAACCAAGAACACATCATCTGCAAACAGGAATTTTCTCAGAACCGGTTCTTTCACCTGGGTTTTGGCTCTAAACCTCGAGATGTTGAAGCCCCCGTCTAGTCTGGTTCAAAGATAAATGCCATCATTGCTGTCTTTGAATGCATGAAGAAGCAGGAATGAAAAGTAGATGTTAAGAAAAGTAGGGATGCTAAAGCGCACACGTTTCACTCTGTTGTTTTGATGTCACAGGTGTTTCATTCTTTATTATCGTACACTACAGTTGCCTTCATAGCTTGATGTGATGAGCAAGTTTGAACATTTTGCGGGAGGACAACCCAGATTCTTTGGAACAGAAAAAAGCCCTGTCTGTTGACTCTATTGAAGGCCTTCATCATGTACAGTCGTACTCACGTTTCTCTACACTTCTCTTGCAGTTGTTGACTGAATATATCATATCAGTGGTGGAGCATCCTGTGTGAAGACCACCTTGACTTTCAGGATAGAGCCTTTCACCTAGGGATTATAACCTAGGAGCATGATGCAAGCAACAATTTTTCCAGTCTTGCTGAACAGGAAGATAACTCTAGAGCTGTTGCAGTCACTTCTATGCCCCTTGTCCTTGTGTAATTGTACAGACTGTTCATCTCTGATATCTTAGATTTCATAGATTTCATAGACATTGGGGCTGGAAGGGACCTCGGAAGATCATCGAGTCCAGCCCCTCACCCGAAGGGCAGGAAGTCAGCCGGGGTCATAGGATCCCAGCGATCTTGTGGTACTGCATCCTTTTGCCAACAGAGCAGTATAACAAAACATCACACAGCTTTCAAAGTCATTTGCCATTGGCATGTTTGTATGTTTTAGCAGGCAGTCGTTGCCGGATGCCTTGTTCCCAGGAATCAATTTAATGGCTTCTTGCAAATCGTCTGATGTAGGCTCATTGTCCAAATCCATCATAACTTTGAACTGTGGTAATCCTTCGAGCTCTTCAGGTCCGTGTGCGTGTGTTACACATGTATATACACACATACAAATCTTATTTCTAATGTCCTTATGCTGTCTCCACTCCCACCATTTTTCCAATCTTTTGCCACTGTATTGTCTACCCAGGGTCTGATCCTGCAAGCACTTAAGCGCACAAGGAAGGAATTTGACTTCACTGTCTTTCCATAGACTTCTCTCCTATGAACCTTGTATAATCGTAGGAAAGTAGGGCTGGAAGGGACTTCACCATGTCATCTAGCCCCTGGCATAAGGCAAGATCATCCCTGACTAAACCATCAAAGCTGATTGTCGGTCCAGCCTGTTCTTGAACACTTTCAAGGATGCAGAATCCACATTTTCTCCAGCCTGTTCCAATGCTTGACCACCCTGGTATTCAGAAAGTTTTCCATAATCTCCAACCAAAATTTCCCCTGCCAAAGCTTGAGGCTGTTGCTCCTAGTCCAGTCCCACACACCTACGAAGAAAAGTCCATCTCCATCTTCTTTGTAATTGCCCCTCATGTATTTGAAGACTGTTATCAAACCCCCCTCAGTCTTCTCTTCTCCAGACTAAATACCCCTGGCTCTTTCAGCCCTGCCTCATAAGTCTTGCTCTGAAGATCATACTCTGAACTGCAAACTGGAAAGCAGTGATACTGCAGGCAGTTATACACAGTGCATTGCACTGAAATATAAGCATTGTGGGCCAGATCCTAAGGTGAAAACACGTGTCAAGTCCCACTGAAGCTGATGGGAAGTAAAATACTCATGCACCTCCAGGTTTGCAGGATCGAGCCCTGAAGTAGTAGCTAGGATTTTCCAAACAGAGCTGAAACCTTCCTTCCTTTTCAAAGGCCAATATCATGTTTTGTGCCATCCCGTCGGGGCTATAATTTTATGTTTACAACTTTTTAATCTATCACAGTGGCATCCTATTGTTTGTAACTCTTCCTGGCTAAGTCTTTGCTGTTGACTTGGCTAGGCCCATTGCCTGTTTTCTTATTGTGGACCAAATTTTGTTGCGGCTTAAACCAGAGTGGATCATGGGGATCCTGGATCTTCTGTTTGAGTATACTAGGATAAAATCCTACTCTAATAGACGCTGTCCTGCTTGGAGTTGCACAGCTATAATTGTGTACAATTTGGCCCCCGGCATCTCAGAAGTCCTTGACAGCTGAAGGAAGAAGCTATCTGTTTTACAGGAGTTCGGTGTCATTCAGCGGAAAACACCCTGCAGATCAGGGAATCAGAGGCAAGGCGGCTGGCATCATAAGGTTGCAACCTGTTAGGAGATTGAAGTATTGCAGACATTGCATTGTCCTGCTCTTTGGAGAATGCCACTGTCTTCATAGTCTCTCCTCAGCCCTTTCCAAATGTTCAGCCAGCCTCAACCAGAATCCTACAGCCTCTGCTGCAGCCTGCGGCTGAGTATAGGTGTCCTGGAGGCCCAGGGGAGAGTGTTCATAGGACAGGACTGATGGCAACATCTGACGGCGTGAGCTTGGGAAGTGTATGCATCTCTGATTTAGTTAATCTACAAGCTGCATCTCTAGCCTTTCTGGCTTCAGACTTGCATGGCTATCTGCTCCTAGTACAGGAGCTGGTGTAAGACTGATAGAAGCAGACTTCCACTGTTCTCCCTTGCAGATCCCTCTAAGGGTCAGGCGTGGTGGGTCTGAATGGCCTGGATCAGGACCTGAAAGCAGTCTGGTTGCTTTAGCGTAATGCCCTAAGAAGCTGCGTTTGGGAGCTCGGGAGAAACTCTGCGCTAACCTGGCTGTCAAGCTCCGGTCCCTGGCCTTGGCTGTGCAGAACCAGCTCGGATATATCTGCATGGCACTGCAGTCTGCAGTTCGGACACCCGTAAAGCTAGCGCCACTCTGTCCCCTGCAAGAGCCCCATGACATTCGGGTCGTGTTTGCCCGTCTCCTCCCAGGCTGTGCCGTCTATGACGCGAGGGCTGTGACAGCTTTTGGGACATACGCAGCAAATGATAGCAGGGCTGCTTTTATGAGGCAGTGATGCACGCGAGAACGGTAGTAGCTCTGTACGCATGGGAATTTATGTTGGGCCTCTGTGTGGCAAAGAGCAGTATTTCAACATGGCCATATATGTATGTTTTCTTCATCAGCGAGCATTGTAGCATTAAGCAAGTCCAGATCGCTGCGTATAGCTGGCAAGTCTGTGGTATTTTCATTAAGTATCCTTAGTGACACATACTTAAGCTTTTCAGTGAGCGAGACCCTTACAGCCTGAATTCAAATTCTTTTTTTAGGTAGCATTAACATCAGAATTTCAGCTTGAAATGCCACAGGCTATTTGCTCTGTTACTGGGCATCTGCTGTCTGCAGAACGTATCCCTGCGGGAAAAGCCCTGTCCAGGGCGGCTGCCTTCACTTTTGGTTATAAAAGTAACTCACAGACTGTGCTCTTGGCAAGAGCTGTGCAACTCCAAGCTGCTCAGGTATAAAAGCGCAGAATTTGGCCCTCCGCTGTCAGTTGTATTTAAAATACTTCACATGCCATAAAACCATTTCTAATGATGGCTAGAAGAATATGTTAGCAGCAAGGGTGACTGGTGCCTCCCGAGTCTGGGGGGGCACCAGGTCTCCAATGAGGCAGGGCCCCCCAGCAGCCGATCGCCAAACCAGCAGCGAAACTGGAAGTGCACTTCTGGTTTTGGGGCTGGCGCTTCCAGGGGCTGCACGGCCAGTCTCAGGGGGTTCACGTGCACCTGTGTGCACCCCTGTGCATCACCAATGATTAGCAGATTTATAGATCCAGGGCCCAATCCTGAATCCCACTGTGGCACTGAGCAGCCGTAGATTCAGTGAGTCCTCCCAACCTCCTTGCATGGAGGCTCAATGAGTGCTGGGCACAATGCACCCCGCACAGTGCACAATGCACCCCCGCACAATGCACTCAGGGTGAATGCCCTTATTCTCATTCTGGAGCAATAAAAGGAGACACAGGATATGCAAAACACTGCTGTGCTGTGGCGGTCCTTGGCTGGTAGATATGCCTTATGGGGCCGGACCAAGCTTGGTATGGTTTGTCCAGCTAATCCATGCCTCATCCATCCCTGCATAGCTTGCCCACAGTGGACCAAGCTGCTGATTGACCTCTCAGTGTAGGTTCTGCTGTCGATGTCCACCGCAGTACGTACCCTGAGGGACAGGCCCTCTAGGCCTTGAGTACTGTAGCAGTACCACCTGGCCATTAAAACCATCCTGGCATGAGGCTTGTTATCATTGTAGCAAGCATAATACAAGGAAGAAAAAGGCAGCTTTATACCTGCTGGCTTAGGAAGGCCCTTGGACTGGGCTTGCCCCATAAATGAGCCCTGTATATTTAGCAAGTGAGCAAACAGTCTGTTGGTGGCTCTGAATCTGTACGTGCCCCCGAGCCAACAGAGGAGAGGCAGGCGGGTGTGCTTCATGGGGGAGACGGGGAGAGCTTATTATTTCTTTTTCTTTCTAAAAAGTATGAAAACAACTTCTGAAACGATGTCATTTGAAATCGCGAAGCTCCTGTGTGCTGCGAACTCAGGAGTCTGGCCGATCTGGGCTGAGAGCACAAGGAAGACTAAAGCAACTTGTGCTAGCAGGTTTTATTAAGACTGAGAACATAGCCAAAAGCCAGTGAGAGCACACAAGCAAAGCCTTTTTTTCAGACTGAAGGCGTCCGGGGGAGAAACTCTGGCTCCTTGTCTTACCAGGAGAGTGCCTGGTGCAGAGTCAGTGCCACGAGTGGGAGTTCAAGGGTGCCCCACCACGCATGGACCAGACTGGTCTGAATGTCCCCACAGAGATGGGACTCAGCTGTGGGGAACGAAGGTGCAGCTTTCCTCTCTGCAATCGTTTTCCTGTGCGACTGTGATAACATTATTTATCCTCTGTGCACCTCCGTCCCTGCACTGTAAAAGGGAGATAAAAGCACTTCCTACCGCACCGGGGCATTGGGAGGGTGACTACATTAATGGCTGAGAAGCACTGACCAGAGTAATGGGAGCCATATAGCAGATCTGACAGACAGTGTCCAGCTATCACAACAGGATAGCTCCCAGGAGCTGATCAAATTTGAACAGGTACCTACCTATATATTAATATTATCTTCTGGTTTGCAGAGGAAGGTTTATCGCATAAGCGGCGGCAACAGACGTAAAAGCAGCTGCTGTTTCTGCCTGCCTGCGTATATGCAAATGTCTTCTGAAGCTCAGGACTATCAGAAGCAAGAAAGCCATTTAAAACCCCCTTTCCTGTCCCTTTACACTTAGTTCTGCTTGGTTCTTTTGTTCACCAGACTGGAAAGACTACGATGGAAGAGACCCTCGGCACAGGGGACACACTGAAGCCCTGGAACATCTCCTTCAGCAGGTCCGAGCGTCTCATCAGCATTACAGTTGCAGAGGTAAGGATAACACAGCCGTGCGGTAGGCACCAGCCGAAGCCTCTGTGGCGCCTGTAATTTTAGCAGTTTCCTAACTAGGTCATACCTTCTCATTCATCAGGAAAAGAAAGATATTAATATTGGCCCATCTGGAATCACTTTAGTGCGCTATCTTGCTTTTAACCCTTAAAAGAAGTAATAGGCAACCCACTTTTAAAGCCAGCAACCACACAACCAGTTAAAGTTAACAAATGTTTTGGATCAACAGAGGACCTGGCTGCATCCAAATGGAAGGCACTGTGTATTTTAGGAAAGGTGGTGCCGACGTGTAATGAAAAATAGTTGCACTGTCCTGTGTGAAGACAAGTTTGCTACATTTTCTAATGGAAAAAACCTAAATCTGAGAGAGGGTTCGAATCTCAGCCACTTATGTGCCCTTTCATTCATGGGTCTGTGATGGCTCGCAGGCTGCAGCAGCTACTTAGCGTTCTTTAGCAAGCATTCCATGTGGGCTGTAGAAATATTACTATTTGGGGGTTTTCAGCTAAGATTTCTAACCAGAATAATGCCTAATGGCAAAGGGACTTGGTTTAAAAGGAAGAATCAAACTGCCGTGAAGCTATCGTTTTTCTGTGCTGGTTTGCCTGTGATACTCCAAACTGCAACAAGCAATTCAAGTACCTAAGGCTAAAACCATCTGGCTAAAATTGATAGATTCGGCTTCAGTTCTTCATATGCAAATATTCCACAATCATGACGATCAAAGGTCTGCCAAAGCCCAGTTGTAACTATGGCAACTTAAACTATTGTCATTTGGACAGGGAAAATAGATATTGCAGAGAAAGCGCATGTTTCTCTCATTAGGATTTACACAAACAGGAACATTTGTAGGGGATTTTGGAAGGGAAGGTGGAGGTAGCACATTACGGCTCTTAAATAGCTTCCTTCCTATGTGATAATCTGGCAGGGCTTTTTTGTTCTGGTGCCATTTCCCTCCTCCTGAGAGTTAGCGCACATCCAGGCCTTTCCAGATCACCCTCCTCATCAAAGAGAAGTAAGTGGTGTGACGGGAATGGCACCGGGACCCCAGTCTAGGGACAAAAATGTTCACCGCCAACGTGCAGGCAACTCTTTCGGGTGTCTTCAGCTCGACATGGGGGAGAGCTTTGCCAAGAATTGAGAGACTCTGCCGCTCTTCTTACATTTCCCTTGATCTTGAATTTTAAAAGAACAAAAACCCTAACCCCATTGTAGCAATCTTCCAGAGACTGAACATTTTCTCACACACTTACAAAAAACCAAAAAACCAACCCAAAACCCCCTTAGAAGACGATGGGTAGCAGTGCCATCTGGTGGTGCCTGTCATAACACTATGTTTGCTTTGGTCGTGTAAAATGAATTCCTCGTGCCATTGGAGATGTGGCTGAATCCGCATTGTGCCATTACAAAGGGCCTTCTGGACACACATTAGAGGCGTAGCTAAGCCGTGCAGCTGATGTGATCCCCATCACAAGAATCATTGGAAAATAGAGCTGAAAAGGGCCTTGGCAGGTTATCTAGTCCAACCCCCCTGCTCAGGGCAGGATCATCCCTGTCAAAACCACCTGGAACAGGTGTTTGTCTAACCTGTTCTTAAAAGCTTTGGAAACGACCGACACACAAGTTCCCGACACAAGGCCTGAAACGTCACAAGCGCCCTTTAAATTGCCACAGATAAAGCTGAGGTTGAGGCCATTGTCAACAACCTTTAGCAAGGAATGGAAGTAGTTTATTAAAATATACTCAAGAGATCCAAGGAAGAGGAGCGTACCCCACACTGCAGGGGAAAGACAAAAAAAACTCCAAGTTTGTGCCAGCAGTTTAGTAGTGCTGTGAAATGTTGGGAAACTGGAATTGATTTTTGCATCGAAAAGGGGAGAAGGAATCACAACGTTACTTTTCCTCTGAAATTTGCAGCTGGGAACTGTCAATGTGAACTGAAAGCGAGGAGTGGTTTTGGTCCAGGGAAGATGATTGGCTAGTGGGTAGAGTACAGGGCCAGAAGGATCTCATGAGTCCTTTAATTGTTTCCATTCGTGTAACACTTTGTGATGTCTGCTAGCATCAATCAACACCTCTGCAGAGTTGTCCATGGAGCTGTTCCGTTTTACACCAGCTGAAGGATTTGACCTGTTATTTACTTTTGTCCATAAGAGTCAAGCTCAACTTTCTGACCCCGTGGGCCACATCAGAGGTGTGAGGCCAGTCCAGGGGCCAGATCTGGCATGCAGGGCTGGCCCACGAGTGCGATCCAGCTGCCCCCTCCCACTAGATCTATCCACTCAGCAGCTCAATGGCCTGCTGTGAGTTGCTGCAATCCGGGTGCAGGGCCAAGCCATCTGACCCATGGGTCCAGAAATTTGGCAGAAGGGGAGCTGCAGTTAACGCTGCCACTGTTCCCCAGCCGCCAAACTTTCAGACCTGCAGGGAACCCCAGAAGACATGGCCTCATAAGCCAGACCTAGCTCTCCGGCAAGAGGTTGAGCAGCCCTGGGCAAGCAGATATTGTTATCACATCTCTCACAGGAAGAGGCTGAGACTCAGGACAGTTGCGTGACTAAGTCCGTATCAGGATACTGGTCTTCTGAACCAGCCCTGTGCCAAATCTACCATGGGTGACTGGTGCCGCCTGAGTCTGGGGAGGCACCCACAAAAGTTGGTGGCGGCAGCAGGGATGGGGCTGGCGACCACCCGCAAAAGCCACCAGCAGTGTCAGTGGTGGGGATGGCCCTTTCAGGGGGGGCACATGCCCCCCCCATGATCCCACTAGAAGTCACCTATGAAATCTGCTACACCACATAGTACCCGTCAGGCTAAATGCTTACACTCATGATCCTCAGCTGGTTTCAGTCATCACAGGTCCACGGAGTGCTACAGCACCTTACTGGTATTCATCAGCTAAGGACCCAATGGAGTGCATCTGTTTTGTCCACTGATTGTGAGGCACAGCTAAACAATGGGCCAGAATCAGATCCCAGACCACTGTTTTTTCCCTGCGTGAATCTTATCGTGTACACTGGTTTAAATAAGAGTGAGATCAGGGCCAGTGTTTAGTGAGCAGTAGAGTTAACGTGAGACAATGACCAAGGCAGGATTCAAACGGGGGCCCTCTTGGCCCCCGCCCTCGCATACAGAAATGCTGCCCCTTTGGGCATGCGTGTCTCATCCTCCCTCTGAGTGCAAGGGAGGGGTACTGGAAGTGTGGCAAGACAGGCCAGAGAAGACGAGTGGCTTGGTTGATGGGCTCACCAAAACCCTGCTTATAAAAGGAGCTCAGGAGCAGCAGCTGCTCCAGTGTCGCAGCTGGACAAGAGAGGATTCAATTCCCCAGTTTCCATTGAGATCCCCGCACAAAGGCTGTTCGCTTGGGCTGTGCAGGGAAGCCCAGACCTTGTTCGTTGGTGTGGCCCAAAGCACTTCAGACGCTGAAGGAAACAGGCTCCCAAGAACACCAGGAAGGATACATAGGAATGTATAGCGAGTTCAAGAGGTTTTGGAATTAGATCAGCTGTCGCTTTTGAACCTGCTCTGCAAAATGATGAATTATCTCAAGGAATCGCTTAGGAAGCTTCGCTTTCATATGTTTAATCTTCTGGAAAACTGTGATGATTACAAAGAACAAAGTCATCCATTTGTCTTCATAATACCGTGCTGCAGAATAGCATAACCAAGTTACTACAATTACAAGTCCTGGCAACACTTCAAATGTTTGGGGTTTTTTAAGTATTTTTTTTCCCTGCTGATCATTCATTCCAAACAAATTTTGTGCAGATTAAGTAATTACGTGATGCTTTGTTAAGAGGGGAACCCACACCTTCGTTGAAATGCTTCCCAAATATTTTCTTTCTGAGCCTTACTTGTAAATATATTTTACTGGACAAGTCAGAAGTTAATTCTGAAAATGAGTTTAAGAGTCATTTGATTCATAAGCAGGAAAACCTGTTTTTACTGCATTTGCCAAAGAGAGAGGACTTTGATTTCACAGACCATTTTAAAAGTTTATATGGAATAAATAATTAGCATGAATATGCAGCAATAAAACTCATGGGCTTAAGCTGTGCTGTGAGCTGAGAATTGCAGATGGAAGATTTGAAGGCCAAAAAGAATTACTATGATCACCGCCTTGGATCTTCTGCATCTGACCCAAGCCCTACAACCTCACCCAGTAAATTTCTGCTTTGAGCTCATAACTTCTGCTTGAGCTATAACATCCCTTTTAGGAAGACACCCAGCTTTGATTTACGAACTGAATATGGTAAAGAATCTACTGTGTCTTAGGTAAGTTGTTCCCCTGGTTATCTGCCATCCATGCTAACGAGCTGTGGCCTTATTTCTCATCTGAATGTATGTGGCATCAACATCCAACTGGGAGATCTTTTTTCACAAAGGGGAAAATTCAGCTTCATACACAGCATGGGTGCAAAGTCCAGTCTTCACGTGCGCCCTCAAAAAGGGGTTGAATTGGGCTCATAGTGGTGTACAGGTGTCAGGCTAACCTCTTCCTGGCTGAATGCTGCCCAAAGTGACTAGAGCTGGTAGGCAAGCCCAGGGATTATTGGGGGCCAGATTTTCCTCTCTCACTGATTTTACACCATTCGGTTCACTTCTTTGGACCAGTTAGGGGAGTGGTACTCCCTTTTCTAGCCATGGGATTATAAACTATCCAGCCCTTTCTATCCGGTCTTCACAGCCCAGTGCTCCCACTCCTGTCCCGGAAGGGCCCGCGTGCAGTTTTCTCCTATCCCTCCACAGGCCTATTCATCTCGTTCTTTATATACCCCTTATATTTAGGAAGCAACAAAGATACTTTTATACGTCCGGCATAAAAAGAGAGTACCTGCAAAAATCATAAATTTACCCTTGGAATTAACTGCTCGACGCTATCTCGGTGTTAAGGTTTGTGACCTAAACCCAACCGCTACCACCCCCCTCATCTCGGCTAGCGCGCGTTGGCTCTAAGGCTCAACGCTCGATTACCTTATCATTTATTAAAACCGCCTTGTTTTGCTACCGCTGATATTTTACAATTCCGGGCAATTCGCGTTATTTATTAGTTAATTAAATAACAGACTGTTAAAATTCCACTTCCCGTGGATCCAAATTATCTGCTAATCCCAGCTCTGCTTTTCTGGCTTCTCGCTTAGACTAGACTGTAAAACAAAAGCAAAGAACAATGTGGGGAAGTTTATGGTCTTTAGTGTAGTTTTATGTTTTTTTTATTTTTTGCTCTTGGCATATAAGAAGCTGTGGACTGAATCCAAACCACTGAATAGCCCAATAGCGTATATTTTCACATTTAACATGCCCTATTATTTTAGTGCTATAATCTCTGGGTGTTTTATGTGGAGTTATGTTGCTTTGCCTTTAGCAACTCAGACCTTCCTCCCCCCACATACAAGAGAAAATCTAGCTTGCATAATTAGGCTGGAAATAGTATTCCTAAACTGGTCCGAGTGGAGGAGGAGGGGAATTGAGACATGCATTTACCATTTGGTTTACATTAGGGTGCTGCACTGAAGTAGCCTCACAGGAAGGTAAGAATGAGCCATGTAAATGTTCTCCAGATATTTGCTTTCTAATGGAGGGCAGGTGGAGCCAACATTTGAAAGAGGTAAATACTGAAGAGAGAGCGAGGGGTGTAACTCGAAATAAAAGGGATAACATCGAGGAACAAAACCCAGAAGATTAGCATCAAGAAAGAAATATGGAGAGAGTCGAGAGAAGGAATGCGCTTGTCATGATGGCTGTCCTTGAGGCATTTAAACCGGGGCTAGACCATGGGAGAAAATCCCATTGAGAACGATTCTGCACTGGAAAGAAAACGGATTTGGTGATCTAATAAGTCTTTCCCGTGTCTGAATTGTCTGATTCTATAATAATTTCACCTCCACGAGAAGCGTGTTCTCTTTGTGCTCGCTGTTCAGCAGAGCAATAATTATGCTAACAATGCGTCTTCTTTCTGTGGTCTTCGATGTGCAAATTATGGTGCAAATTTATTCATCGTTTAAAAAATATATTGAACACTTACACAGATGGGGTTTTGACAAGAACAAATTTAGATGTTCTTTAAATGTTCAAACTTAGAACTTGCTAAGGAGACACAGTCAGACACCTCCTATTTAGCAGTAATGGTACAAGGGAAATATGTTACTCTGGGAACATTCAAAGAGACAGATTAGCAACGTGCTGAGAGTAGGTTTCTGTAAAGACCTGGGAAGATAATAGGCTTTTCCAACTGAGATAAGTTAACCTCCAGATATTTGGAGGCTCAAGCATGCTTATCCTTACATCCCCTGAATGATTCCCCTGAATGACTGGAACATCCTGGCCCTACAGGATGTCATTTCACAATTACATTTTTCTGAGCATCTTTCTTTCCAGGTCAACCAGTAGTACCCTAAGACAGGCGGCCAGCCTGCAGCGCAGGTGCCACAAGTGGCATGGGCAGCCTCTGTGTGGTCCATAGCAGAT
The DNA here is from genome assembly GCA_030014935.1 of Caiman crocodilus. Classification (NCBI taxonomy): domain Eukaryota; kingdom Metazoa; phylum Chordata; order Crocodylia; family Alligatoridae; genus Caiman; species Caiman crocodilus. The sequence continues at coordinate 7,192,398 of JAGPOW010002173.1, read as the reverse complement.
TGGGAAGGGGGAAGGCGGCACAGAAGGAACAGGGCAAGAAGCAGAAAGTGATTGGGAGAAAGCACAGGGCAGGAAGCAGAAAACAGATCAGGGAGGGGAAGGGGATTGGAGTGGCCCTTGGGGAGGGTGCAGGGCCAATTTGTGTCCCCCCCCCATGCCCGAAGAATTGTGTCTCTGGGACTGATTCTTTTCTTTCACATGCCAGTATTAAACAGGAATGAGAACTCAAGTCAATGGAGTTTCCTCAACAGCAAACCAGTTTACGGGGCTGCCGCTGCTCAAAACTGCATACGGCATACTGCATTTCCCAGTTCTGCAATGACAATGACTTCTAGCGGCCGTTCAAAAGCACTCTTGATCACCATCTACTGGCACATCCTTTAACAGTATTTACATTTACACAGCGTAGAGAGCTTTCATAATGGTCCCAGCTCCCGCTGAGAATTGTTTTTTTGGCTTCAAAGGAAACTGGATCCGGCCCTATGTAAAAGTGGAGTCAGGCCCTAGGAATACCATGAGGCAGAGAGATCTGGAAAAGTGAAAAGCAATTGAACAATAAATGGTTAATCTAATTTTTTAGAACCTCAGTAAATGACTGAGTTTCGCGCTGACGCTGATGCGTTGATCTTTTGGAATCCGATTGGATCTTTTGGAACGTGAATCCAATTCTACCCAATCCGAAGCCTGGCTGTTTTATCGCAGACTTCCAATTGGATGTGAAGAGGTTGAAGGACAACTTCGATGGCTGTTCCTTAGACTTTTGGTAACTGTAAAACAAATTTAGCTTAGGAAATCCTGAATTTGCTGGGAAAAAGTTTATGAAAATACAAACTGTTGCTTAGAAAAAGATGGAAATGATCTTTCTCAGTCGAGTGGCAGCTGATGTCATTGAAATAAAGACAAATATGTTGTTAAATCTCTCCCTGGTATCACCACATTTCCTAGAGCCGGAGTGGGAGACCTGTCATTCTGTTACTAGCAGCTTTGACATTGCCGATAGCTTAAGCTGCACAATTCAGAAAATACCAGGCAACCTAAAAATTAGATCTTCCCAGCTGGTTTATGCCCATTGCAATTACAAAGATTACTTGCAAAGTTCAGATTCCATTTCTGATTGGCCCAAACAGAAACGCATGATTACGGGTCAGGCCTATTCTGGTTGGGGAACAAATATCAGGATTAGAGGGGACAAAAGGTTTTTCTTTAAATAGAAAGTGCAATTGATGTCTCCTCTGTTTGTTTGCTTGTTTTCCTGTTTTAGAAGGGTCTAAGTTGCAGAACGCCGGGCGCAAGCAATCGGTCTCTAGGAGCCTGAAGCATCTTTTCCACTCTTCAAACAAGTTTGTGAAGACATTGAAACGGTTTGTTCATTGATTTCACTTCTAAAATATGCCGAGTTTGGCTAAAAATTGATGTCTGGATCCAAAAGCGATTGGCATCTTTGACATGAGATCACACAGCCTCTCCTCTGAGTTAAATGGCAGGACATCAGAAATAGCTGTGATAAGGTTACATCGGTGGAAAAGTGGTATGTCTGATGAAAACTGAAGCTTCTTGAGCCAGAACCAGCTCCTCTGGGAGTCAATAGAAATCTTTCCAATGTTGTCAGTGGGAGCTGGGTTGGAATTGTCACCCTTTATGCAAAAATACAGTATAGTAGGGCTGTGTGAAGCTTCGGGTGCTGATTCAATTTGGAGGAGATTTGGCCGGATTCGGTGGCCGAATCTCCAAATCCTAGTCAAATCAGGGGGCCAGTTTAAAGGTCCGAACTGATTCAAAGCTCTCCAAATCTTCGGAAAGCTGTGATGATTTGGGCAGTCCCCGGCAGCTGCAGCAGGGACCTGCAGCAGACTTGGAGCTGGTGAGTACTAGGGGCAGGGGAGGGAGAGGGGACCATGGGGGGGACCCCTGCCAGCCCCCCCGATCCCCAGCCGCCCTGACTCCCACTCCCCCAAATCTCTGAATCAGATTCGGCTGAATCAATTTGGGACAGCGATTTAAATCGCCAGATCGAATCACTGTCCCCCAAATTGTCCAAATCCAAAGCAAATAGTAGCTACTTCACACAGGCCTACAGTATAGCGATTTTAATATTCTTGAAACTCTTGTGCTGCTGCTCATGAAAGGGATTTCATAATTGGGAACATAACATTAAGGGCTCCCGCAACCTATTTACATATATGTTTAATACCCTGTCAGCAGCAAGCAACTCACCTGAGAAGTCCCAAGGACTGCTGGTTAGTTCTGCAACCTGGCACGACTCAGGCAACTAGGTCTAAGCCACAATGGTTTGGTTTCAGCCAGTGGAAGTTAGCCACACTGGATTAATTCTTCTTTCATTACAAGAAGCACTTAATTTGCTTTTCCATCTTTGTATTTTGATAAGAATTTGAAAAAAGAACAAACCCTCCAGGATCTTCCATTCCTCTGCAGTGACTGGTTAATGCATGTAACTAAGTATGAGAATAAATACTGAAAGGAATCCTTTCTCTAAACCTTTTTTCAGATCTGGTGGCCAAATCATGTGGTTACAGGGTTACATAATTATCCTGTTGGTGTCTCCAGATTTATACAACAGCAGAACCCCATTGCTATAAAATACTAGCAAGTATTCTGATCTAAAATGATGTAATGATCCCAACTGGACAAAATTGCTCTGGTTTTACATGGACAGGGAGTGCATGATCAAGTCCATAGATAACTGTGTTGTAGCAGTCTCCAACCACTTGCAATGGCAAACATTTTGCCTGAATCAAGTTCACTGCTTTGATTATGCAGCAGGTCCAATCAGATTATCGAAATTATCCGTTTACGACCTTACAAATGACTCTGTTTTGCATATCCGGGGCATTCGGTTCATATCACCGTGAGAGATCTCTAATTACATTTCTTTTTTCCTTGTAGGGGGCTCTACTTAGCTGTTATATTTTATTACAAAGACAACTTGTTAGTAACCAATGAAGATCAAATCCCAATTGTGGAAATTGATGACTCTCATACTAGTTCCATTATGCATGATTTTCTGTGGTTCACCAAGGTAACAGGAACCTAATTTCATATGTGTTTTCCCACTGTCATGTACTAGAAGTTGCAGAGATGTTGGATGCTTGTTACCGGAACACAAGCTAAGGGATCACAGAATCCTAGGAAAGTAGGGCTGGAAGGGACTTCCAGGCTAAGTACAGACAGTTAAAAAGCTCGAGGCTGAGTCAATTCAGTCTTTCCAGGTTGGTCTAAGTTGCAGAGATTAAACTGAGAAACAACTGGACACACATTTACCTTCGAGATTCAGGAAATGCAGCCACATGACTGCAGTGGCTCAGGCCAGAAGCCAGGGGGTACTAGGGCACAGGTCTCTGACACATGGCCAGCATGGGGTGTGTGTTTGCTTCCTCTTCCTGCTGCCCCAAGGTCTCTGGGATGTGCAGTCCAGAATCACAGCAGCAGGACTCTTCAGGGTTGCTCATCACTTCTTCTTCCTGCTTCCAGGTGCCTCTTGGATTTCTAGCCCACAGTTGCAGCCAGCAGTAACTTTCAGTAAGTTTAGCAGGGCAGGGAAGTGCTGTATTTGAGAGAAGCTGGGTTTAACCCTTCTCCCTACACCAGACCCCAGCCAGGGCTTGCCTGTGAGGGGCAGTCCCTGCCTTCCGCCCTGGTGCCCCCCTGCAAGTGTCGGCTGATCGCTGCAGCTGCCCCCAGAAGCAGCCGCAGCCACTCCCAGAAGTTCAGCAAGATCGGCCATGGGGGCACCCCTCCCAGTTGGCAGGGTCAACCGCAGGGGGACCCCCCTCCCTGGTCACTGGGATAGGTTGCAGGAGGGGCACATGCTGCCCGACTAAGGCAGCACCAGAGCAGACAGAACAGCACAGCTGAGGGCTGGATAGCATGCTGGGATGCTGGGGGACTCTGATTTAACTTAAACTAGGAAGGGTTCTGGGACAGAGTTTCATAAACCAGTTTGATCCGAATCAGTTATGTCTGATACTACATTCAACCAAGTGTATCTTAAACCAATTTCAGCCATTTTGAAACTGGCTTATGTGTACTGAACTTCTGTTCTGTTACAGGTTTAAACCACTTTCTGAAGACTTAAACTGGTTTATGTGTAACTTCTGTTCCTAACCCCAGAGGACATGTAGTCCAACCCCCTGCTTGAGGCAGGATCATTCCTATCCAAACCATTGTATACGAATTCATTGTCTAACCTGTTAGTAAATGTTGACAAGGCAGTGATGATCTGCCTTATTTTTTGCTTTGATTAACACAGGGGTTTTCTTCCTATGACATTTTTAAGGGTTAAACCCCACTTAACCAGTCAATCATTGTGGCAGGCTCTAGCCACAGCAGCAGTCACTTCTTGAAAAATATCTAAACTCGCATAAAATATTTCTAGTCAGGGTTATGTGAAGGGGTTTTTGCAGGCCAGAGAAAAAGGAAAGACTAAATGAATGTTAATGGTTGATCAGAGTTGCTATTATGGTTGTGCTAGGGAGTAAAGACATCACTGAATCCCAGAGGATGCTGCACAAACTTTCATGAGCATTTGCAGACTAACTGAAATAAATACATGCTGTACATGGAATCACCTCTTTGTCTATAGCCTGATGGATTTGTACTAAACTAGATGCTTTATAAGTCTGACTAGATGCTTTATTATCACTCATAGAAATTCAAGGTGAAGAATATCTGGTGATTCTTTCCTAAGTGCAGTCTGCTTTTCTGTCCCTTCCCCCGCCACACATACACACAATTATGCTGGTTTTGTAAATATGGAAAGCAAAGAAGATTAAACTGTGACACGTATTTTGCAGCTGTCTTGCATGTGGGATGATATCAGGTGGCTGAGGCAGAATATGTCCATATCCGTGTCCTCGTCAACAGCACTTCAAGCCAGGCAAAAGATGCTTTCAGCAGCAGCACAGTTACAGGTTAGTTGCGCTGCATATTTTCAGCCGTTAACTGTAGTGCGTTTATGGTCTCTGGGGGAAGCTGCTGCCAGCTGTCCTTTGCTTCAGCGCTCCCACTAGGCCTTTTCTTTGGAGAAGCGGTATTGCCTACTGCAAAGCAAGCAGCTGAGCCTGTGTTCCCAGGTGGAAGGAAGGGGTTTATGTTAAAAGTAAATCTCAGGAAAAGAGAGAAAAGAACAAATAATAACAGCAGCAAAAACAAACATGATGCAGCAAATACCATCAGTAAATTTGCAGTAAATCTGCAAACTGTTGTAAGGTGGAGGCTGCCACAGTTGTAACCCATTTGTCACTTAAAAAGCAAAATCCCTCTCATAGTAAATGCCTACTTCTTACCAATTTTTCAGTTAAAGTAGCATCTACTGCTTACTGCATTGAGGGCTGCATTATGATGCGTGCCAGGCACATCCATTGTAGAAGAAAACTTCTGTCCCAGAGTGCTGCCAGACGAAAATGTAAAACATAATTATCTCTATGGTATAGACAAATTAAAGTGGAGATTGTCAGAGGAGCCTAAGGGAGTTAGGCAGCCAAATCCTATCAAATAGTAGGGGAATCTCAAGGGTACCTATGAAGTCTGTTTGGCTAGTGGGAATCTTGAATCTTGCTCTCCACAGTCATGGTGTGGTGCCAAATGCAAAGACCACCCTTTGCTCAATAGACTCTAATAGAATTCAATCGATTTTAGCTAACTTTGGTAGGTTTATTTTTTAAAGCAACCTGCACAATTGTAAAGCAGGGTGTAACAGGGCATCGTGCCCTGTTGAGAACTCTTAGAAGTGCCCTAGAATCCCCTTTATTTCAATTCACTTCTGGGAACAGGCACCTCTTCACTCGCCTGCCACGTCTTTGATATTTCTTTTGGTTCTTAAAGGAGATGCTGGCCCAGGGCTTCCCAGATTGGGTCCTCATTCCAGAGGACACCTGGAGGTGAGGAGCTCCTGCCTGAAGGGCTAATTGCATGGCTCCACACCAACCCTACACTGTCCCCCATGCCTTGCAGGTGTTACACAACTGTTGTCACCTCTGTTGGGGCCTCGGCCTATTCAGCCCCTGCCCCTTTAATGTGGTTAGGTTGTCCAGCCTAAGCCCACTGTGTTGGACCTGGCTTTGAGGTGCTAGCTCATCTCCCTCCTTTCCTGTCACTGGGGACCTGGCCCCTGTCTGCTGCATACCTGTGGTGCCAGGCTGTCTGGCCCCTATCTCTCTGGGCCTTGCACTATTTGCCAGGCTCCACTATGGCTCAATCCTCACTGGAGACTTAAGCCTGCCCTTGGCAGGACTCAAGGCACTTATGGGCCTCTGGGCACTAATGAGGCCTCCAAACCTCCACTTTAAGCCTCATCCAAACCTCCATTTGAAACTACAACATAAACACTAAAAAACAAATAATCGAGGCAGCGCACCCGCTTCCCCTGTGGCTCCTTCTCTCTGGGTCACTCTGTCTTGTGTCTACAGAGCTATTTTCTTTTGGTCTCCTGGAGCCTACTCACTGCCTCAGCCTGGGCTGGTTGGCCCCCACTGGCTCAACCCAGGGCTCACCTGAGCTCGCTCCTAGTCAGGTGATAGTCTCCAGCCAGCTGATCGGCCTGCAGGGCTACCTTTTAACCCAGGGGTAGGCAAAATGATGGATCCAGCTGGCAACTGGACTCCATTTCCCAGCAGCCCCTGCCCACATGGCTGGGGCCAGTCTACATGGAGCCCTCAGCTACACCTGTGCTGTGATAGTGCAAGGCTGGGGTTACCATGGAGACTGGCCCCAGCTGCACTGGCAGGACGCACAGCAGGGCAGGACAGGGGGGTTCTCTGGAGCCGTTAGGATCTTGTGATGGGGGCAGCTTGGTCTGGGGCTAGGACATACTCACAACCTGCAGCCTGCATGCTCTGGACAGGGGTGTGCAGGCAGTGGATTGCAGCTCTTCCTGCCTTCGGACCAGACTGTCACTGCTGCAAGGAGCTGGGGTACAGCCACAACCCACTGCCTGCATGCCCCTGCCCGTAGCATGCAGCCTGCAGATCACAGCTCTGCCCTGGCCTTGGGCCAGGCTGCCCCCGCCACAAGATCATAGCAGCTACAGAGCAGCTCCCTGCCCAGGTCTGCTGCACGCCCTGCCAGCACAGCTGGCACTGGTCTTCATGGCAACCCCAGCCGTGCTCTATCACAGCACAGGTGTGGCTGGGGTCTCCATGCAGACCAGCCCCAGCCATGCGAGCAGGGGCTGCAGGGAAATGATGTCCACTGCCAGCCACGGGCCAGACTTTAACCCCTGCTCTGGTGGCAGGCTGTGCCCTGAAGACTCTGTCCTTAAAGGGGCTGCCCCACTTTCTAGTAACAGGGCCAGGGTTCCCTGTTACACAGAGACATAATTGTCTGGGAAATCCTAGAGATTGAGCTAAAACCTACATGTGAGGTAGGTCATTCTCTATTAAATGCTGTATGTCTTAGAACAATTTCTGCTGCAACCTATTTACTTTTTTATAGATCCCCAGGTGGTTCATCCCAGATTAAATTGTATGGAGCTTTTCCATAAGGGATGGCACATAAAAAGTGAGCTACGCATTAAGCATAGAAGGATGTGCTAAATACCCTCAATGGCCAAACCTTGTGGGAAAGTCAGCATGGAAATAAATATGAATGCACCTTTCATTAAGATCTTAATTGAGTCTGCCAAGATATTGGGGGTGAAAGCGCCTCTGTGCAGAGAGCCAGCATTGAGGCCTTGTTAAATCCTTAAAATAGAGATTAAGTGCGGGTTAAGTGGTGCACAAAAGTTGTGCTCACCCTCGATGGCATAGCAGCAGATTTCACCTTTAATCAGTACCACGTGCAGCACTCGCTACTGATGCCCCAGTAAGAATGGTCTCGTGATTCAGGCACTAGTGTCACCCCTGCAAGACCGGGTGCACTACCTCTGTCGCAGGCACTCCATGTGGGTTTGGGCAAATCGCTTCATCTTTCTAGGCTTCTGCTCTTTCAGTACTCTACAAGACACCCATGGGGTAGGGAAGAGTTATTTCTCCCACCTCCATTTTTCACACAGGGAAACCGATGCACAGAATGGTTCAGAGAATTGCCAGAGTTGCATGGGGAAAACGCAGGTTTTCTTAGTTTTAGACAGGTGCTTTACTCAAGAGACTCAAGCAATAACTGAGCTTTTATAACCTACATGATGGCCTAACACTGTGGGAAACTTGCATGTTATGGGCATTACTGAGAATATCTTTATGAAGCAAGAATATCTTTTATGGGTGATATCTTTTACTGGACCAACTGCATGGTTTGGCTAGACCTAGACAAGCTTCTGAATGCAGCATAAGGCAAATTTTATGTGCACCAACAATGAACGCTGCACAAAAGACCAGCCGTCTCAGACAGCTACCTGTCTTGTTTGACTTCTCCAAAGCACCCTCAACTACATCGGGAGCAAACCTGCAATAGCTTTATTAGGGGACCACCTGCATTAAGAAGCAGATGCTTGTCAGCTCTTCGAGTTGTCACTTGAGACAGATTTCACTCTGTTTGCCGAATACTCCCTCCAGGGCAGTTCTCAGAGTTTATGTAGCGCATATCCCTGTGGTTTGCTCACTTTCACTTTCCCTGTGCAGATCATCTTTAATAAGCCACTGGTAATAGTACTGCTAAAGTGCATTTTGAGATTCCGTGTAGATTGCATTGCTATTCATTACCAGCAGTGATAAGAGTAGAGTTTCCGGACCCGAAATATAGTATGTTTGCCCCTGTGGTCTATTGCTCCCCAGCTTTTTGGCAAATTTATCGTCCTAAACGCTTGCTCTGTCAGTTCAGTCCCTTGAGGAATATCGGCTTGACACTGATCTGCCAACCTATTAGCAGTATGCTGCCTAATGGGATCTGCCAATGAGGATCTCGATAAAGTGTATACGGTTGAATACATTTTACTGAGGCTGTTAAAAGCCTGACTCCGTAGGCATTTAGAACCAAATGAAGGAGATTGGTGACAACACAGCTGGTGAGAGACTTGATCAGTAGACTCTGAGACCCTGGGGACTGTAATTTTGCCTTCTGTTAGACAAGTAGAGCACATAAAATGCATGGGGTGGAATAGCAAGCCAGAAGGGCTTAAAAACTTTTATAATCCTGTCATTTGGCAACATGTTCCTGAGTCATTGCAGATTCTTCCATCCTACCTGCTGGAATTTGGTTCAGAATCCAGCATTGTCTATAAGAAATGATAGCTATTTGCCCATTGACCTCGGCTTTTCCATATACTACAATAATTTTAATTAAAAACAGTGAAAAGATGGCATAATGCCTCCCATCCCTTTCAGTGGGCATGTATATTGCTGTGAAATATGCCCAGCATCATGCAAGTGGCTTTTGAGGACTATCTCTGTAGGCAGAAAAGTCAGAAAGAGTAGGATGTGGGGCTATAGACTTGTACAGTATGCCCTGGAGAGGGATACAGAAAGCTAAACTAGCTACTTAAAGCCACTTATAAATGGCAGCCATTGTACTGACTACTTAGAGTACTTAATTTATAAACAATTTAATAATACAGATTATAAGTAAATAGTGTCTGCTAAGTGCAGATAAGTCCACTCCGGGTAATCTATCGGTGCAGAATGTCATTAAGTTAATGTTCAGCTATGCACTTCCCTAAACATACAATGTGCTGCATTGTCAATTCAGTTCTTCATTTTAAACAACCCCTGCCCCCTAGCAGCTTACTGTAGATCTCTTGAAAACTCCCAAAGTAGTGGGAATATTTTAAATGGTAAGCATTTTTCTTTAAGACATGTGGGAATCTCCTTGGAGGCTAGTCACTGAAGTTAGTGTGCTCACCCCAGCAAGCAAATACCTTGCTATAGAAAGGAAGGAGGCTTTTGACCAAGGTGATTATCATTTTGCTCTTAATTTTTTTTAATTGGCAAAGCTTTGGCCCTTGTATTTGGTTAGGATCTCTTCTTAGTTTGTTTTCATCAAACATACTTTTGGTGTGCAAAGTGAAAAGGCTAGATCCATTCCTCCCCAAGTTCCCTTCTGTCAGGAGACATTGTTCATCTCAGATCCACGGTTAGCAGTGCTCGGCATGAATGGGACATCCTCTCTTTTTTTCAAGCTAAGAATAATGTCCATCAGCAGTATGAAACTGTAACAGGTGGCCGCTCAGGGCCAGGCTAAAATATGGCCCGCACACCTGCTCCTGGGGCAACTGCCTGCCTTCTCGCCTGCCATGCCTTGCTGTTAATTATTTGATGTTAATTAGCAGGAAGCTGCCCTTATACTGCCCCGCTGCCAGGGGGCACTATCTGTAGCTCCGTTTCTTCCCCTCCGCACTCCACACTTCATCGATAGAATAGCTGTTGTCCCAGCTTTATCACAACTGGGCCCCTCTTTATCCTCTCCGGGCCTTCCTTCCAGTGATCTGCCCCCTCTCTGGGGCCTCCATGTCCACACTGGGACTTCCCAGTCACTGCGCCTTCTCTGGAGCTTTCAGCAATGCTGCCCTCTCTTCGGGGCTCCCCATGTCCGCACTGGGCTCCTCGGTAAGGCTGTCCCCCTCTCTAAGACTCCACAAAAAAGCTGACCCTCTCTGGGGTCTTCTCCGTAATGCTGACCCCCTCTTTGGGCCTTCTCAAGTGTTGCCCCCTCCTCTGGAGCTCACCACGCTCACCCGAGGGCTTCTCAATAGTGCCCCCTCTCTGGGGCTCGCCACACCCACACTGGGCCTTCTCAAATGCTCCTCTCTGGGGTTGGGGTCTATGTACCCCGTACACTGCACCCTTACTGGTGCTGGGGTCCCCACGCTACTGTGGGTTCCCTATGAGGCCTCCTCCAACCCCTAATAGCCTCACGCAAACCACCGGTGTAACAACAAAACGAAACAGAAACTCAAGCCTCTTGGCTCTCACCTGAACATAAGCCGCCTGGCTGTAACAACATTGCTCAAGCATCTTAGAGCTGCCATACGCTGTACCTGCGGTCAGGCTTCTTCCTGCATCCTGGCTTAGGGAGCTCCTGCCTCTCTGGCTGCTGGCAGGGAAGTGCCTCTGGCCTCCTGTCTGTGCTTTATGTAGGAGCCAGGCCCTGCCCCTTCCAGTCAGCTGACCTCCTGATTGCCCTGGCAACCCACAGCTGGGCTCCTTATTCCCTGCTAGGGCTCTTTCCCTGGCAGTTTCCCCTCTCTAGGAGCAGGGCATCTTCATGCTCTGTGACACAAACTTAAGTTTCCAACATGAAAATTCCACCTTTTGGGCCTCTCCCTTTGCATCTTTGACACCTGTTGCATTTCACGTTGGGATCTAGCCAAGTTAAGAGGCATATCTAGATCTACATCTAGCATAAACCAACATAGCTCCATTGATGCTAATGGGACGGCATTGAGACTAGCACTGAATGCTTTTGAACTTCCTGTCTGATAGCCACATGACTTGTTGCATCTAGAACGAAATTCTGTTCCAGGTTGTACAAGCCAGTGACTCTGCTGTTTGGTCCTTCAAGAAGACATTTGTCTCCTATTCATCAGGCTAGTCTTTGCCACTAACCTCCATTTACACCAGCAAGTGGTCTGCTCCCCAGATTCTCCGTGCAGCTTGCAGACACAACCAGGACACAATTCCCGGCTGCATTGCACTGAGTGAAGTGGAGAGAGGGTGGGATTTAAAAAAAAAACAACCACCCTATGCATTGGCTGAACTCAGCCCCCAGTAAAGCCAGGGCAAAGTTCAGGCTGACTGTGATAGGAACAGAGCAAAGTTTCCATTCAGTGCTCTGGAAAATGCCACTCTGCTCACATAAGATGGTTAATATTGCCCTTTGTGTGATCCATTTGTTTTCTAGAATTTGTTGGGAACTCACAACTTGGGCAGAGTTTATTACGAGCCGATCAAAGACAGACACGGCAATATCCTGATAGTTACAATACGAGAAGTGGAGACTCTCTATTCGTTTTTTAATGGCAAATGGATGCAGATATCCAAGCTGCAAAGCCAGAGGAAATCCCTTTCAACTCCAGAGGAGCCAACGGCACTAGACATCTTGCTCATAACGATCCAGGTAGCACTTTGCTTCACGTACTTTATGCTGTTAAATTTTTAAAAGCCTATGACTGAGCATTGCTTTATGGAAAAGTTCTTTAGAATTAGGCCCTTATCCAGGACCCATTAAAATCAATGGCCAGGCTCCCACTGAGAGTAAAGTCATCCATTGCTTTCAGTGGGCATTGGGTTGGGCCTTTAGTATGAATAAAAATCTATAGAACTTCTAGACTTTAAAGACCTGCTAGAGAATGATACATTTTTCCATTGGTTTTTGGAGCCTAGCTGTAGAAGCGTATAGCAAAAAACACAATGTTCCATTAAATTACCTAGGATAGCCCCAGGTGCCCACAGGGGCACCTATTATTTTCTGCACTGTATAAGTAGTTTCTACTTTGACTGTGAAAACCATGTTTGCTTTTGAAATCTGACAATCTCATTTAATGGCTGTTGCTATAAGGCGCTATGAGTTCTCAATTTCCCCTGCCATCAGTCCCTCCTACATTCATTCCTGACCCATCCTCCCATTAGTTTTCAGGTTAAATTCTTCTCGGGCTTCTAGGCTGCATTGATGTTGGAATAATGGGCTAATCCTGGAGGGTGCCTAGCACACTCGATTCTTATCCCACATCAGTGGGATTTGGGGAGTTCTCGGCACTGGGCAGAATCACATCTATTAGAGATTAGTCCTTCTATTGCATTATGCACATAAATCAGATCAAAACCAATAGAAGTTTCTAACAGTAGGGCGCATCTCAAAATATCTCTGATCTCTAAACCTAACAGATCACAAGAGTCATTAGAAATACTTCAAACCAAGTCATTGCCTTGCCTCTCTCGTTAGTTCAATTAAATATTGACTACTGTGGCTAATTAGCATCACTTTCTTCTCCGCTGTCAGGTACCAGAAACTGACAGGTAATCAGGTTAGAGTTTGGGGTAAGTTAAAAGATTTCCAAAGGGTAATAAAATATACCTGGCCTACACTAGACTTACGGCTTTAAAATGTGTTATAGGTGCAGAAAAATCCCAATCTGGGCAGAAGTTTTATATTAGGAAACCCCAAATACAAGTCTGATCAGGTTTCCACAGAGATCCTAGTGGAAAAAATTTTTGCCCTAATGGCTTACACATTCCTATCTAATGCCCACCCTTTCTTGTGTTACTTGTTTAATCGTCACGTGGGTATTTTGTTCATGAAGTGCTTGTGAAACCGAGGATCTAATTGCACCGGTGAGAGCCAAGCATAGCACTGGCAGATAATTTGATGGTTCCAAGGGTGAAGGCATAAAGCCAGGTGGCTTAATCCTCACCCGTTGCAAAGGCACACATTACTCCGGATGGCAGTCAACTTCATTTATAAAAGCAGTCTTTGGGGAAAGCTATAAATAGCCCAGTAAATGTCTCATGGCTTCAGTACACGGACCCTCGGTGCCAATTCTTTCCAAGCGCTTTCTGATGACAAAGACCATTGTATTGAAAACGCAGCCAGTCACTTGACAGTAAATTTTGTTTTCTGCTAAACGTTACGTCCTTCGTTACTGATGCACACAGAGAACCATGTAGAACAAGTTCCCTAGACGCTTTACTCAGAGCCCAGACCAGCAAACACAGTCTCAGCACTGCAACCCACTTCTTGTATCAGGTGAATAGTTGTTTCAAAGGACGGTTGTTTCCAAGCGGTGGAGCTCTCTCAGCATCTCATCCCGTGCAACAATTCCATGTGTGCTTGACCTCATGGACCAGTTCCCCTGGTGCATCAAGGAGGACAACTCCACCCCGAAGAGAGATTTGCTTTGCTGAATTGGCCTGCTGTAAAAGCCATTAGCTGCCTTTTTATTCCAGACCCTTCCCCTTGTGCAGGACAAAAAATTTCAGATTGTTATGCCTTTCTTCAAACAGGACACACTTTCCTATCACAAAAGAAGTCAGCAGCGCCTCCCTCCCGGCTTGTACCTGGGTTACCTTAAACTCTGCAGCTCTGTCGATCAAATCAAAGTTCTTGTCCTGCAAAAGCTGCCCAACATCCTGTGTCATGTTAAAATACGAGACAACAGCAACGTTTCCAAGTAAGCGCCTTGGTTTTTTGGGGTTTTTTGTTTTGGTTTTTTTTTAGTAAGCCTGAAGCCGTTGCTTGAATTGAAATAATTTTAATCCCAAGTGTGTGAACCACTTCTGTTTGTGTGGGAACCCAGTGTGAAATCCACAGTATAAATAGAACCGGAAGATGCAGCTGACTAAATGTTAATACTTATCATCATAATCGTGTTGTCAAGAATTGTACAGAATCAAATAGGTAAAACATGAACTCGGAGACTGACATCCTGCAGGGCATTGAGACACCTGGCTGTGAACTATAGAAGCATTTGAGCACCAAAGCATCCAAGTCAGCGGAATGACTCGTGTGCTTAAAAGTAAGCGTGCGCTTGCATGATCTTCTGGATCAGGACCAGGGACTTGAGCGCCTTGTAGGATCAAGGCCTTGGAGTCTATTATTTACTTATTTCTGAACTGTACTGCACATTGCTTATCAACAGTCTGCCAGGTTGGCAGTCTACTCATTCCAACAAAGGGTCGAACTCTCCTCTCTGCCATAACCGTGTAACCCCAGTCAATCTGCTGTTGGCTGCACTGGTATATTATCATCACAGTTTGGTGCAACTGAGATCATTACCAGTTTCAAATGTGCATGTGTTCAATACACTCTGGGCTTCATCCAAAGCCCACGCAGGTCAGAAGTGCCATCCACTTCCAAAGGGTATCCCTCAAGCCCTAACACCATGATCTAGGGAGTTGGCATTCGGTGCAGGGGTTCTCCAGAGCAACTAAGCTATCCATGCCCACGGATGTAGTCCCGTACCCTGTGAGTTCAGTGACAGTTTTTCTACTGACTTGCCAGAGGCACTGGATCAGGGCCTGTGCGTGTGTTATGTAGGCTTGCAGGAGACTGAACCCTCTGCAAGTGACACCTTCATTGTATCTAGCCTCTTTCTGTCCCTAAAAAAATAGATCAGCTACATGAGGACTGAAAGCTCATGCTCAAACCAATGCTATCTGCTCTGGAACTGCCATGCTTCGGGATGGTATGGGGTTTTGCTTTTTCCGGTTGAGACTGCCAAGATCTCGTGCATGGGGCAGTGTATTTTCTTTTCTTTTCTTAATTTCATGTGATTCCATCAACCAGCTGAGAATATGGTGCAGTTCAGAGGGCAGCTGGATATTTATGTGGATAGCAGAAATATCCAGAGCATAGTAGTAAAGGCTAACAACAATTTTGGAAGCAATATAAAGCCTCATGTTTCAGGGTTTAAAGCCACCTCTAACTACCAAGGATTAGGACCAGCCCTTTACGTAAGGGTAGGTTATCCTCACATCCATTATCCCTCCTATTGTGAGGTTTTTGTGCACCTTCCTCCGAAGCATCTGGCTGCTGTCAGAGATGGAAAACTAGACCCTGGGTTTGAAAGTTCCTGTGTTTATCGGATCTAGGGTTGAAATCTAACCAGAGAGGGGGAGGACAGGAGGCAGAGAGAAAATTGAAATCATCATTGCATACCACTGTAGTCCATCCAGTATTTGCTTTTAACAAGGTAGTAGAAGGTGCAGACTGGAGTGCATGTTGGCGGGGGGGAAGGCTTACTGAAATATTTCAAAGGGAAATATGTTGATTCTCAGATGCTAGCAAGAATGCCCAACTTGATGTACGTGTCAGAGCAATTAAATAGGATGCTTTTCAAAATTGGATGTTTAACTACAAACGACCAGGACTGGATAATTTTAGAACATTTTACTATATGAAGATCAGCAGAAAACCATCAGCAGATCCCAAATGCACGTACAGTAAAATTCTTCCTTGCGCACTGAACTTTTGTTTTATTTCTAATTTTAACTTGACTCAACATACAGAGATGAGTGGGAATGGATCCAAACCTTTTCTGGCTCAGAATCTGTGGAAAGTATGGATCATGCATCAGACTGCCCTACTCAATTGTTCTTCTACGAGCTCCAGATGGCAGTGAAAGCACTCCTTAAACAGATCAATCTACCTCTACACCAGGTATTGTGTTTGGTGGTATTTATCACTTTTTCTAAAAACGCTGCTGCTTGGGAAATTGTACGAAAGCTAAAAACCTATACATTTCTACAAGGGATTAACTGTTGTTGTTGCAAAAGAAAAGCAAGAGAAGTTTTGTGCAAAGGTAGTGCTTCTGAAAATGTAGCTCGTCTTCCAGACTGAAAGTCCTGAAGACTACAGTCCTCCATCACCTGACCAAGGACATGGTAGGTGGGAGCAGGTTCCAGCTTCCCTGCAGTGTCTGTGAAATCCCAGCTCCACTGTAGTCAACAGCAAAATCCCTATTGACTTGCATGGGGCCAGGATGTCGCAGGAAGGCCCTCAGAGGTTATGAGCAAACAATCACATTCAAGTGAGTTCAGAGAGGCTGAGAACTTGCTGCCGAGCAAGTAATTATTTGTGTGCCCTCACTTAGCCCGTGGGAAACGACCCGTTGCAGGGGAAGCTGCTCACTTAGCACAGGGTAACTGCATGCACACATAGCCGCCACGTTCCAGGGTAAGTCCCAGCAGTCTGATAACTCACGTGGATCAGATCTCTATACCCTCCTGCTGCTCTTTCAGTTTTGAGGGGGCTAAAAGAAGCGGTGAATCAGCCTTGCACCCCTTGCAAGGCCTGTTGACACTGCTCACGAGGTGTAGCATGGCCCCTGGGCAAATAAGAACCACGTTCCCTGTTTTCGGTGAAACTTGCCTCATTTTGAAGAGCTGTGCTTAGGCCTGGCTCAGATGTAAAATCTACCAGTGCCGGCTTGCTCTGCCCAGGCAGGATCCAAGTAAGAACGAAGCGAGGCACTGTTTGTATGCTGACACATTGCCAGCCGCACTGATGTCAGGGGCATTCGATGCAGGGCTCCATGCTAATGCATCCTTGCTCAGGGTTAGATTAGCAGCCTTCGCGCCAAGTCACTTCAGTTAAAAATTGTGGGGTCCTGCTGAAATCAGCGCCATGCACAGGTGCTATAAGTCAGCGTGCAGTTTGTCCCGCGTGCCTCCACTCAACCAGACGTACAAAAAACCGGAACTCCTGGTTCCAAAACACTACCTTTTATCAGACCAACTGGAAAACGGCAAGAAATTGTCCTTTTCTGCAAGCTTTCAGGAATCAAAGTCTCTTCGTCAGGCTTTGGAAAAAGTGTAGCTGGTACAAGACGGTAAAAAGTCCCCATAGGTCAGAAATAAACTTCATTTTTGCACAGAGGGAGCTGAAGATGGCAGGTTGTCCCTCTGGGTCCATGAGAGTGTCCTTGTGAGCTGTGCTGAGTAGCTCTGTGATGGTTTGATCAGGTAGGATTCCTTCCCTGGAGGTGTCAGATGGTAGGGAGAGAGGCAAAAAACCATGCCCTTAAACCCAGGCTTAAGTCCACCACCAACCCATGACATCCTAGAAAATCAAACATGCGACGTCATGTTTTACTCAATCAGGACCTTATTTCTGAATCGGGGACTGTGATTTTAGATTCACCGCAAGTACTTGGGAAATATTATTTGCAGCCCTTACTTTGACTGCAGCGGTCGGTACCTTGGAGGCCAAGTCACGGGCCAGACAATTGCAGAGCAAAGACGGCGCTTTACATCGCAGTTACAGAAAAGCCTGTAGCCACCCACTACACGTGCCTTTTCTCTCGCTGCGGCACTTGTTAAATCTTTTCAGTGCCCTGTTGGGGGAAAGCTGCATATTTCTCTTAACCGACTCTAAATTGAATCTTAAAGGTTTTTAATTGAATCCATTTTCATGTTTTCACATAATTATACAATCATAATCTTGAAAAGCGCATGGCATGTGATCGTTTTCTGCCTAATAAGAAACATAAATGTTTTTTGGGGGGTGAGGGGGGGGTTGTTTATGTGTGTGCGTTGGGTTTTTTAATGTGGAACATTGCAGCTTTAAATCTGTATTTTATGTAGTGACATTAACCCGCATTTAAGCCCCCTAATATTTATGTTTTATAAAAATTCGGAGCTTGATGTCGTGCAAATTTTCTTTAATGTTTTATATCATTGGGAGTGTTGTTTGTATAAGTGCCATGTTGTAATTCTCTCCCGTTCCTTTCCCTGCGCGTGTCCCTCTGTAGGCTAAGCACTTCCGTCTGTATACACAGGAGGTGTTGGAACTGGGTCACAATGTCTCCTTTCTTCTCCTGCTCCCCGCCTCAGACGACGTCTGCACTGCCCCGGGACAGAATAATCCTTACACCCCACACTCAGGATTTCTTAACCTCCCTCTTCAGATGTTTGAACTCGGTATAGTAGCTTGCTTTACCTCGAAATATTAACCCAGCCTCCTTATAATAAAATCACAAAGTTGTATCTGTTTTCCCTCTTGTCCCAGTGGAGAGTCAATAAATCACATGATCGCTTTGGCAGCAACGCTCCCGAGAACCGTGTGCAAGTTACAGAGGGAGCAAAGCGGCCGGCGTTTCTGCTGTAGCCACCATTATTGCCAGGCAAGGCAGAGAGCGAGGAGCGCAGTTATCAAACGCATGCCTTCGCGTGTTATGCAGGACGACGTTCTTTAAAAGGAGAACGTGGCCCATTCGATGCCGAGGCTGACCTGATGAAAACAGACGGGTTCAGATAAAAAAAAAGTCTTTATTCTGAAGTAGGGTTCGCATCGTCTTGGAAAAGGAGTAGGTCAAGGCAAAGAGCTGGTGGTTTTGTCTTGAAGAACTAGTGCAGCTTTTTGCTTATAGCCGGTCCCACTCCATGGGAGCTTTGTGGATGTACGGGGCTAAATTTCCCAGATTGCGGGCAGCCCTTCTGCAGAAGTGGCAGGCCCAAAATGCAGTAAACTCCTTAGTGCTATGAGACTACTATCACCGTATACGGAAGGCACTGGACAGTGACTCTCGCCTGTAACTGCGTGGCAACCAGTCCCGCTTTCCTGCCCCGCTGCTGGCTGGAGTGGCATTTGCAGGAGCGCGAGCTCCCGCCTGGCTAATGGGGAAGCGAAGGGGTAGATGCGTTTGCACAGCCCCCGAGGTCTCTGTCCCCGCTTTGCCCCAAGAGAAGGATCTCGGCGGGACCAGAAGGAGCGCCCAGTGCTTTTCCTAGGGCCGGGACAGGAGGAGAGGGGAAGCCGCTGAGCCTGACATACTCTGCCTTGCATGGCAATAATGGTGGCTACAGCAGAAACGCCGGCCGCTTTGCTCCCTCTGTAACTTGCACCCTGCAAGGAGGCAGGGGCCCTGTCTGTTCCCGCTGTCTCCCCTCAGATAGATTTCAGAGATTTGGGGGTCGGAAGGGACCTCGGTAGATCCTCGAGTCCTAGGCAGACGACCCCAGCCAGGTGCTCGTCCAAGCCGTGCTTTAGCTGTGTTTGCTGAGGAGGAGAGTCTGGGGGCTGTGGAGGAAACCTGCTATTCGCTGGGCTGGGGACACGGTGCCTTGTGTTCAGCGATGAAAAGGGAAGGTAGCACGAGATGCGAGTTTGGTGGTGAGACCAGACCATATGTGAATGAAATGCCTGGTAGCTGGGATGTGGCTCTGTGCAGTTGCCGAGGCAAAGACCCCCATTCCCAAACCTGCCCGGGGCCCAGGTGAGGAGCCTGATTGCAAAAGGTGAAACAGCGTGTACCTGACACTGCACACCGCAGATCAGGATAGTTTTAAATATATCCCTTGCTTTTAAGGGTGCTTTTTCCCCCCCTGCGTGAAGCACCAAAACCAGGCTGCAGTCTGCAGACCTCCTTCTCCCCATTAACCGGTCACAGATTGCTGGTCTGATTTGTGCGATTCACACCACGAGAACACATCTCTGCAAACAGCACTTCTTTTCCATCGGAAATGTGCAGCGCAGCACTGCTCGCTGGGCCACAGGCGTCCTGCGCTTGATCAGCTCTCCTGCGTTTCAGCGGGTCACATAGATTTGCACATTGGCAATCTCAAAGGTAGAGATTTAAGAGCGTGCTTAGTTGCACAATAGAAAATGGTGGTGAGCGATGGCCCAGTTTCTGCGTTCATTAAAAGCATGTAGTGAACGTGAATTAGGATCATGTTTTCCAATCCGGCTGTGTACAAAGGAGAGTCTAGCAGCAAACTAGCGGGAGGCAATGGGTAAGAGTCCAACCATTTGAAGTCCTGAGATGCCATTTGTGATGCAGAAATGGAGGAATGAAGAATTCAGCTACAGGTTTCAGATGCTTCTTAAATTTCACTGTGGCCTAAGGCAGGAGAAAATCTGGCAGAGCATAGATGGATGAGGATGAAAAAAGCCTAGGCGCTGGCCATGGGAATGTAGACAGTGCACTTTGCTGCAGGCAGCAGCACCAGGGCGATGTCTAATCTGGCAGTCTGTGCCCACCCCGCTCTGCACGGTTGGGCTCCTGGGAGCTGGAGTGAGGCAGAAGGAAGAGCACTGAGAGCTACATTTGGAATAAAATAAGCAGTCCTATAGCCATGCACAGGTGACATCTTCTGTCTGATTTATTACTTCTGTATCCCCGATGTTCTACAAAATGGCTGTGATTCACATCTAAAATATTAGAAGCTTCCATTCCCCATTAGCTGGCGGCTACCAAATGCATATAATTGCCTAACCACAAAAGACTACGTTGAAGCAACATTTGTTAAAGTAACATTAAAGGGTCTGACTTAAAACCACAAAGGCTAGAAACTCCAGCACTGAAGCTGAAACCGCGGCTGTAATTCACTCACGACTGCACCACATATGGCATATCTACTGGAAGACCACACACTATTCAGACTGCATGACCAAGATGTGTAAGAGCGGAAAGCTGAGCATAAGTTTCTCTTTCTGCTCTCACGTCTTTGGGGTCCCTTCACTCAGATTCGGTCTTTGTTGGGATAGCAAAGTGTTTATGGCTTAATTTCTAATTTGACTATCATGTTACGTGCACAAGAGAGAGAGAGATGCCCTCTTTTATTTCTCTGTCCATGTTTTGGATTGGGTGCAAAGACCCCTAAGATGTGCTAAGCTACCTTGGTACATATTTAATAACCCAGACTAAAGCGCGGACTGGTACCAGCATTAGCAAGCCAGCTGCCACTCAGAGCCATGACAGACCCGTGCCCAAGACCGTGCCAGTGAATGGGAACATGATGGTGTTTTAATGTCTGGTCTGCTTCTTCAAGTTTTAGGGCAGGCTTATGCTTCAGGCTGCAGCGTGGTGTAGAGACCCCCATGAGCAGCCTAGCTTTGAAGAGCAGGGTAAATCAGCCTACCCGACGCTCTGTGCTGCTGTGGGTAGACTGCCTCCATTGCGCCCTCATCAAGGCTCCCCGGGGGAAGAGTAGGACTAACGGTCATAAATTGCTAGAAGACCACTTTAGATTAG
>JAGPOW010002173.1:7156960-7170943 GCA_030014935.1 Caiman crocodilus | reverse complement strand
AGTGGCCAGGGACTGGAATACACTCCCCGCAGAAGCGGTACAATCACTGACTTTGGAGATCTTCAAAAAAACACCTGGACGCTCACCTTGCTGGGGTCGTCTGACCCCGAGCACAGGGCGGCTGGACCCGATGATCTCCAGAGGTCCCTTCCAGGTCCTGATATCTATTAAAGTCAGCTTGAATAATGCAGATTGCAGTGTAGGCAGCCCCCAAGGGTAGTATCCAATCTTCACTAAGTGAAGCTTTAATTCCGGGTTGCCTCCTCTCTCTTTGCATAAGCAGGCAGAAGATGGTATGTAGTGAAGGACATATGAAAAGCTCAATCCACCTGGACTGGCATTTTCTCAACTGCCTGTACTGCACGTGAATTAGGGCCCTTGCGTAGCCCAGCTGAAGCGAGGGTGGCCGCACTGCAGGAAAACCCCCTCGCTGCCACGTCTGGGCTGGCACCACGTCTCCGTGGCACGGCTCCTGAGCCGCTCCTTGAACTCGCTCTCCCTGGGGGGAGCTTGCCTTGTTAACACCTGTCGAGATGCTGATTCAGCCTGTCCGCTCTTGGGCCGGCCACCTTGAGTTGAGGGTGTTGATCTGTGGACGGGACCAACAACTTGAGGTCCAGCTCAAACTAACTTTGCCGCGAAAGCAAGCCCGCGGCTGTGCAGCACACTGCGCGTGCCAGGGAAAGGCGGAGTCTGGAGGCAGCCGACAGAGGTAGATCCCCAAACAGGAGCCGTTTGTAGGACTGCGTGGGATGTCAGCGCGGTTATACCAGAGTATGAAAAAAGGGAATCCAGCCCTTGTCACTTATTTCTGCCTGAACATATTCTACCAAGGGTTTTAATACGTATGGTTAATTAGAACTGGTGTTGAGAAAGAAAGATTTCAGCATTGCAGGACCAGACTATAACACTATTTCTTTTTTGCTCTGCCCTTTTCACAGTTCATTTTTGCTGTTACAAGGAGAAATTTATTAGTCTGTATTGCCGCCTTTCTGCTGTCATAGAGCTGGACTCTCTGAAAACCCAGCAGTCCCTAAGGGAAGCAATTTCAGACAGTGAAGTCGCTGCAGCCAAACAAAGACACCAGCAAGTGTTAGACTATATACAGGTAACGGTCTGTTTCTGACTAGTTCAAGGAGACTTTTTAAGATGTTTCTCAAAAGTGGCATGGAGCTGTATGGAAACTCAATGGACAATTATTCACAACATTATTAAAAGACCACTTGTGTCAGACGTACAATTTTGTTTTTATGAAATCCAGCCCCACAACATGATTCCTTTGGTTTGTTGCTTTTGCCACAAAAAAAAAAAAAAACAACTCACAAAAAAACAGAGAGGCAAAAATAGAAAGCGAGAAAAATATGGATAGAAATCGAGTGGTGGTTGCACGAAAACGTTATCAAGAAAATGTCCGAGTTCTGGTCGTAAGACTTCTCTCTTCCACGCGGCAGCAAGCCTGAGCTTGCAGCGTGGCTTCTCCCTCTTCCAGAGGATGCTTTTTCTTTTTTTCACTGCCAGGTTGCAAAGACAAAAAGAAAATGAAAAGTTCTGGCAATAGCATATGCTGTATCTAGAGCTTATTGGAAATGAAAATGATGTGGATCGGGTCTTCTCCAGTGGCGTCCCAAAGAAGAAAGCAGGGGCAGGTTAGCCATCAGGGGCTCTTTTATGTCAGGCTTGGCTCTTGCAACCCATTTGGTCATTAATTCTACCGGGGTGCAACCTTAGCACAATGCTGGTTTTGCACTGAATCTACCTAGGGCACAAATAACCTATACAGCCTTTATGATGTTCTTTTGGGGCCGACGCTAATTAAAAGAGGGGCCGAGATGACTGATTGACCTTCTTTGAAGGGCTTTTGTTGCAGGCACATATATGTGCATACCTGTTGGCTGTGCTTCTGCTGTCCCTTGCCCTGTACCCAGATCCCCCTTTGCACTGACTCCTTGGAGTTGCTATGGGCCCTTGCATGGCAGCACGTCCTATTGTGCTTCTGCCTCAGTTGTTCCCCTCAACCCCACGCTCCATCAGCCGTATTAATCCTAGTGCCTGAGGGCTTCTGGGTGACTTTCACCCTTCGTGCATGAAAAAAACCAGATGTATATTAATTGCATGGGCATTATAGACATAGGTATTACACCTCTGGGGCATTTCAATTCCTAATCGAATTCTCAGGAAAACACAGGAGAGTATTTCAAACCTCAGGGTTTTGTACTGAATGATTGTGACAGTGTATTAGCCTTGTCAGGTTTCCTCTCAAATGAAAACCATCTGTATTCTACCTATTGGCAAAAAAACCTCTCAGCCCGCCACATGGCGCAGCCTTCAGTGGCAACCACAAAACCGCAAAAGCATTTGTGTGATCCCAGATCTAAAACAGTGTTGAAGTCACTACACAAACCAAACGTTGTAAAGAGCAAAGGAGCCTATATAAATGCTGTTCTGAAAAGGAGTTGGAGGGCAAGCAAGAGTAAAAACAAAATAGTAGATAAGGTACTTGGAGTCCTAACCCGCACGTTAGACAGAAAATGAAAAGGCAACCATGTGCTCGAGTGCCGATGCTGAAATTGCAGCCGAGTTGTCATGTATGCAGTGAAAAACTTAAAATACTCTAAAGATGAAAAAGAAGCCCAGTTCATTAAATAAGACTGGTCTGTTATCTTGGGAGATGCCTTACAATGGCATCAGAGAGAAAAGTAATAGGATATGCTTTTTAATAAAGAAATGAATCCTTCCACATGCAGTTTGGAGATGAGCTGCACTATTGCCCCTGTGATTTTCACTGTGCATATTTCATACTGGCCTTGTGAATCCTAATTAGGGTAAGAGGCTGCAGCTGTCGTGGAGGGAGTGTGTGCACCAAGTTCTATGAGTGTGATAAAGGAGCTGATGGTTCACTGTCCTGCCTCTTCTGCAGTCATTTGCACCAAGACAATGAGTGTAAAATGAACTCTGTGAACGTGCTGGAAGACAGGCACTATAACCTGCAGCCTCCTACTAACTCGGTTCCTGCATTGCACCTCTGTTTCCCACACCCAGACACCTGGATACTGCTCACTTCTGCATGGTCACCAGCTGCCAGTTCAATGCAAGTTATTTTACTCTAGACCCTTTACACCTGAACCCTTCTCCTGCCATTGTCCTTAACCTTACTGTTGCATCTGACTCTGACTTGAGCATAATTGCTATAAGTATTTTTGAGGTATTCCTTAGTGCTCGGTCTTGGCTTGTGAACGGGAGCCTATGCTGAAAGGATGCAGCGATGTGGTTTTCCAGAGGGATCTGAGAGAAGGGTACTGCGTCTGGGGGTATTGCACCCACTGTTACATCCCTTGATCCAG
This sequence comes from Caiman crocodilus, assembly GCA_030014935.1. Lineage (NCBI taxonomy): Eukaryota > Metazoa > Chordata > Crocodylia > Alligatoridae > Caiman > Caiman crocodilus. The sequence goes on along the minus strand of JAGPOW010002173.1, from coordinate 7,167,602 downwards.
ATGCAATGCCATCCATTGGGTCTTCAAAACATTTGAACTGATTAAAGATAACCCTTGAATGCTATTATCAAAAGACTCTCACGATCCACAGTAAGGCCCATGCCTTGCTTTGTCAGACACTTAAAGTCATCCTGCCATCAGTTTAAACCTGCTGCCACGGGCCAGGGTGTCATGCATGGAACTAGGGCTCGGTCCAGACCCAATTCCCATTAGTCTTAATGAAATGGGTGCAGACTGAAAATGCTTACGGGAAGATAAAGCGAGGGATTTAGGGTTATTGATCCAGTGCAGTTTTACCGCTTTCCCTTTATGAATAATGAACCGGTATACTAGAGTTTGAGATGGGTGTTTCGTCTTCCAGAGCAACCAAAACAATAAATAAATAAGGTCTAATATCTGCTTAGTGCTTCTGGAGAAATATGTTAGCAGACTTGGTCCAGCTCCCAGAATATTGCCACTGTGCTGGTTAACCCCTGGACAGCCGTCTCGGCTGTAAAGGCCAGGGTTAAATGCGGGGAAAAAACCTGAACTGCTTCTTAGTCAGTCCCGGAGCTGGGCCTTGCAGGTCAATGCTGAGATCCCTTAGCCCAGCAAATGGAGAAGGGTAAAAGCCTGTTGTCTGTGTTACTCCTTCTCTGTGGATGCATAGAGGAATTAATTCTCTAGCGTGCTGCTCTTTGTGTGGCTCTGGACCATAATTTCATAAAACAGCAAGCCTAATTCTCTCTTTTTGCACCACTTAACTTCATCTATTTCAATAGACCACTGGGGCAACCGAGAGCTGAATCAAGGCCATTCTTTGTAAAGCAGGGATCTAAAATGCAAACATATTGCTTCAAACTCTTTACTCACTGTGTTGTTACCCACATTACCAATTATAGACCCGATCCCCCGAGCCCTTTGAAATTAGAAGGAGTCTTTCCATTGACTGCAATGGACATTTGTTATAATGTCATAAAAGAAAAGTCAGTAGAGTGTATCCAAGATCCAAGGAGAAAGCTCACAGCTTTCGGGAAGCGGCACTTTAAAGGGACCCCTTTGAGTCACCTATACAACACCCACTGATTTCAGTTGGCATAGTAATGCTCTGAATAGAAACTTGAGTCTGCGTCTCCGCCGGGCCGGGCGGGCGCCCTAACCCTCAGCACCAACACGTGCAGAGTTACTTCCTCAATTGAACAGCTCAGGTTTTGCTCGAAAAATCAGATTAAGCACTGTGACATACCCCTGTGACAAAAATGTTCAAAGAGTCTTGGTTTTATTTCACTGCAGAATAAAACCAGCTTTTAAAACCCCTCGAGCTGCCCCAAGTAATGAACAGACATCCTGGGTTAGAAATAAACTTGACCCTAAGGGAAAGCCAGACCGTGAATGTTGGCTAGAGGGGTATGCCTTGAAGGTTGGGTTGGAGCTGGACTTCCCTGTTCCTCGCCTCTGCTCCATCGGTTGTAGTAGTTTTATAGCAGATTTGTACAAGCAGCAATTCTATGCCTCTCAAAGCTTTGGCCTAAAAATAAATACATAAAAAACCCATTCCAGTAGGCTTTCAAAGGAAGTCAAACCGATTACCTTCAATATGGGGCAATTTGCAGCATTTTACCACTCTCCCCCTTCTTTTTTTTCTTTTTCCTCTGAAGCAAATTGATGAGATCTGGCGTGAAATGCGATGGATCACTGAAGCGCTGCAGTATGCCAGGTACAAGCAGCCAGCGGCTGGATTTCCCATCATGAAACTTGTGGACCTTTCAGAAGAACAGCTTCAGAAGAAGATAAGTTCAACATCGTCCCATCTAGACTGTCTTCCATCACCACCACCATCACCAGACCTTAGGAGCCAGAGGAGAAAAGCTTTGAGTGGTAAGGAATGAGATTTTTTTTTCCCCCTGTTGTTTCACTTTGCTCAGGGAAACAAAGTAGAAAATCAGGATAACCCACTGAACTCCACATTTTACCAGTGATATTATCTCCAGGCTGATTGAGGTGTTTTGGTAATCCTTCTGGTTGTAATTGGTTTTGTCTTTCTTTAATTTAAGCCAAACATTGAATAAAATAAGCTTAAAGGAAGCATGGAGGTATCAGATGACAGTAGACTCCAATCCTACCTTCAGCAGCGGCCTGTCAAATTGCATAATCACAAATTATGGAAATTATAGCTATAGAAACCTTCTAATACAGTCGTCCAGTCCCTGCCGAATCACTCTCTTCCGTCGCTGTGCCAGTGGCACCCATGCCTCTCCTTCCCCCACTCCCACCAGACCGCTTCGTCAGGCCACTTCCCTCCCACCCCCCACAAAACGCCTTTCCCATCCCAACAGCTTCAAAATGGTCTTCTCTGCCTTCCTGCCCCTCACTTCGGGTCCCCAGGCCAGTGCCCATTGAAGTCAGTGGATGGATTCCCAGTGGGCAACAGAGATCTCTATCCCTCATTCGTCCTGCTCATAAGAAGTCAACCAGACAAGGCAAAATTAACATATACATTGGGATTTTCAAATGAACCTAAAAAAATCCAATATGACCTTGGTGCTTAGGGTCCTTCAGCGCCTTTCAGCATCCCACCTGGAGTAGCTAATTTTTGGGTGCACGGATGTTATCTGCCGCGGTTTCGGGTGGCTGTTTTATTCAAAACTTACCCTTTCTTCCAACTCATCGGTCGTGCTCTAAACACATCTCCTCAGTTGGAAAGACCCATGTCCCACCTGTCTTGATGTAGCGTTCTGCAGTTCTCCCACTCTTGGAGGGGGGATGCTCCATCCAGGTCTACGAGTACACCGTCAGGGACACCTGCAGGAGCTTGCAGCCAGTGAGCTAATGTTTGATGCATGTAACAAAACACGGGGGATATTACTCCAAAACAGCAAAGTTAGTATAATTTTAATCTTAGGCTTCACTACACGTTCGCTTAGCTAAGGTTTCCCTCTTGAGCTGCAGAAATAGAACAGGCCGAGATTACAATCTTTTATTGAGCTCCTGAGCTCTTGGGACCCAGCCTGGTCTTGTTTCCCTTCCTGAAGAGCGGGTCTCCTAACATGTTCCCTTCCCTGGGAGATCTTTTTCTCAGAGCCCATGTACCTGTGCCAATAAAGATACTACCTAATCGTCATTGCTACCAAGCCAGCCATGTGTCTCAGACTAGGTTTGCCAGCCAGCTAGGCAAGCGATTGTTCTGTTGTTGAGCCGTTCGGACATGACGACTTGCAGTTATTGGCCTTGCATGCTGAAGCTGTCTGCTGTGCCATGATATCCCGGCCTCCTCTCCCCAGGAATCCCATGCCTAAAACCCAAGATCATTATTCATTAGTGAATTCATTAGCCAGCTCACTTCATGCTGTGCTTAGGAGGCAGCGTGGGTGTAGGAAGAACCACAGCACTGGGAGGCATAATGTCCTAGATCCTGTCACTTGGTTGTGACCTCAGGCAATGACTTTGATGAAGACTGTACACTGAATTAATGACTGCATACTGTAAAACACTAATCAGTTGGAGATGATATGCATCCCTATGCACAGAGCAAGCACTGTCGGTATCTTCAGGTATCATAATCCCTGTTTTGAGGATCTGGTCTCCAGGCTGGTCTGTGCAAGGATGAATTTAATCCCCAGAAATTCAATCTTTTGAGCCATAAAATGGGAAATAAATGTACTAAGAGCTTGCTGAAAATGTATCTTCTATGTGAGAGCTCAGTGATCCCTAGAGACACCAAAGAATATTGCAGAAGACTGGAGCCAAGTGTTGTTGGTGACCCCTGGCCATCCTTTCCTTCCACCTTTGGGCAGTTCTCTGTTTTCGCACTCGTTCTGTCCTGTGATCATTCGGTTTTGGTTTGACGGAACAGCTGACTTCTTAGAGCCATTGGGTCCACTTTGGCTTAATTCGTTCAGCTGGCTCATCGTCTCCCGTGTCCTACACGGATCCTCCAGAACACAAAGTTAAGCAAATAAGTGAAACGTTAAACCCGTTTTATTGTCTGTTATTGCTTCTCTGAATAGCTGGAAAATTAAACTGATGAAAAAGAGGATTGCAGCATGGAGAATGGAAGCAAATTAAGCAGCAGCACCTGATTTTTATATATATATTTTTTAATAGGATAAGGACTTTGGGGGGGAAAAAGTAAACCATCATTCTGCTGAGTTGTCATTAACAATGAGTTAATGACATGGTAGAAGCAAAAGCTACAGGCGCTGCATTGAACAAGTGCCCTGACCATTTCAGTTGTAATAACTTATTTCAGCTCCTCAGTGGCATTTTCCTACAGCCAAGGAAACCACGTAAATCTGCTCTTATTAGATTAAAAGAAAACCCAAAGAAATTGAGTGGAAACTGTGGCTTTTGTACAAGCATATGTCAGTTTAATCCATTATACAGTGATGATTCCACCCCCGCCCCGTCTCTGGGCCAATTTCTGCTATTCATAACGTGATGTAAATGCAGAATAGCCCTGTTGACTTCAGTAGAGATACTTGGCATTAACACCATGCAATTCAGAATATATTCTGTCCCCTGTGTGGAACTAATGTGTTATTCCCCACGGTGTGTGGTAGCTTACACAAATGCAAAGTGAGTCATGGGTATTATTTTATACCCAGTTTGTATGTGCTTCGATGCGATACCACTGACTACCTATAGCGAAGGACACTAGAGAATCAAACGTTTTTTTTGCCACTCCCATTAAAAATACACAAGGCCATCTCCTGCTCTCAGCTAAGTAGGTGTAAAACCAGAACGACTCCAATGACAGGATTCTCTGTGTCTAAAATGTCAAGCCCCATGATATTTAGTGAAAATCAGATGACAGAAAATGAGTCATTTGAAAATTTCATCTCATCCCCGGTGCTTCTCTTTTGCTGTCCTCCTTTCACCACATAAATTCTGCCTGCCCTTCCTAGTTCTCTACCAGCCATAAATCCACCACCGCTATTGTCTGCGCTGCTGTCATCTGGCTGGGTGGAAAATTCCACAAAGGAAATACACAGATATTGCCAGAAGCTTGGCCAATATTCGTTTTGCTTCCAAGTTAAGAAGAATATACGCTAATGGCATTTAAGCAGCTCTTCTAAGTGCATGTCCGGGTAGTAGCTAATCTGTTCTGTTTTCAGATTCCCAGCCCTGCTCGGATGAAGAAGGCTGCTCTGAAGTGTTTCTTCCAACCGACAGTGACTACGATTCCAGCGATGCGCTGAGCCCCAGAGAACTAGATCTAGTGTATTCCTCCCCGCATGATATATCCCAGCAGGTAGGCGGTGGGCTGGGCGGGAGCGCACCTGATGTTCTCCAAGTACACGACATGAAGCCTTGTCTGACATTGAAAGAGGATCCGAAAGCGAGCAGTGCCTTGGATGCTAACGCTGAGTATTGCACGGAGTACATGAACAGTCTGACGATAGCAGGGCTGACGTCAAAAACCACGGAGAAGACTTCCAGCTCCAGGCAGGCTCTGAGCTTCTTGGGGAAAAAAAAGCTGGGGAAGCATCAGCACTATAACTACTTCAGCCGGCACCATCGCTGGCTGCGCGTGCACAGCGAGACTCAGCCTGCGTCACTCTCCGAGGGGGTGTACACACAGCATCTCATGAGAGCGACCGAATTATCCCAAGAGCCTACCTCCAGCGAGCAGCAATTTCCCGCTGATGGGCCTCGGAGCACTTTCTTACTTCATACGACAAGCCTCCCAGAAGACGGGAAAGGCAAGTATGAGGAATCGAGGCAGAACATCCGCAGGATATACGTTGAACCTTACAAGACCACGCTGCTGGATGAAGAAGGCAAGCCTTGGGCCCTGAATGCACAGTCCGTAGGACGCGGGGATTTGCACAACGCCACAGGACAAAACACGGGTTCGGATGACCAGTCGAATTCTCCCCTCTCTGAAATATTCAGTAGCACACTGTAGGAGTTTGTATCAGGTTATTGCACTGCCCCTCGCTGCCCGGAAGTGGCGTAGAGAGCATTTTGAATATAGCGCTGTATTTTCGAAACAACCTTTAAAATTCAGATCCTCGTCTGGAATGCACACTGACTTCAGACGAGGATCCAGCCTTAAATGCTGGTCCCTGGTGGCGAGCGCAAAATCGTTTGCATCTGCAGTTTTGCCAAAATTATCATTTTCAGGCACATGTGACAGACATCCATCACCTAACATAATGGTCTGTGACTTCAAATAGGTAATTAGGCACTGACATTTTCCTAATTACTCCCACAAATGTTGAGGCATGCAGAATTTCAGGCACAAATGATTTTGCCTATAAAGCTAGCAGATGCTCTCTAAGATACATCTCCTCTCCATCTCTGGTTAAGGTCACTTGAAAAGGATAACAAAAGATGTGTTTTCTCTTCTTCCCTGTAAATGTTTCCACTTCCCAACGTGCACTTTCTGCAGATTTGGTTTGTAGACACCTAAAGGCACTGAATGGTCTAGTGAATGAAGACACCAGACGTACTTTCGAGTTTGCCCCCAGTTCTAGAGAAATTAAATCTAGCCGTTTGTGCTACATACAGTCAGCGCCAACGCCGAGCACTGGCATACCCCAATGCAACTGCGGTCCTTCATATTTGTTTCAAACCCTTAGATTTAAGGAAAGACAAATATCTAACAGTATTATTCTCCAAACCTAGAAGACTGATTGCCATTCAACATCAAGAGCTAAGGGAATCAGCTAGGTTTGCCTGACCTGGCCTGACGGGTCAATGAATAATACATCGAAGATTTAATGGGATTTAAATGGAGCGCAGGCCTTGTTCTGACCCTCTGCACAGACTATATACAGGTATTGTCAGTACTCTTAGAGATGAATCCATCAAAACTAGTTCCAAGCCTGTCTTTTTTTCAGGTCTCTAAAATCCCAGGGCATGTGAATCAATTATTTTATGTTTGGGCACTTAGAAATTTAGAGCTACATCTAGATCGGAGAAAACTTGGGCAATTTGGATCTAAGGTGCTGATTCGGGTCCATACCTGGTCACTCTGTAAAAAGTCATGGAGAAAGATAGTATCTGGACATGCTCAACTTCCCTAAGGACACCGCAAAATGAGTCCCATTATCTTATCATTTCCAACATGCAGTATGGCTCACAGACTCGTAAACTCCAGAAGATGCCCTAGAAAGCTAAATCCATATTAACGAGAGCCATAATCCCTGGATCATTTTAGTGCAAACGTTGTTAGGCTTTGGACAAATTAACAGAAGTGGAGAGAGACCCCCAGGTGCTGTGCAGGCATTTGACTTTTAATTTTTCTTATACAGTTCTTGAAGCTTAGTTTTATAGGTCACATTCCTACTGGTAAAATTTGCTCGCTCTGTGTTTGCCCAGCTTTCTCCTCTTTCAGTATTTCAGCCTCCACATGGATATGCTCTAAGGCTTCCCATAAAGCTATTTGAGTCTAATATGAAGGTTTAGAAGTCCTTGAGATGAAGGTAAGCACTTGGCACATAACCTGTGCTCCTTATTAAACTAGTATTTCCATAAAGCCCTGGACTACTAAAATCCCACCCGTAACATGTGGGCAGTATGTCGAGGCCAAGAAAAGTATCTTTGTTCTGAACTTAGGGAAAACGCTTTGTCGGAGGCATTTACGTTTGTAATTCCCTGTGTTGTTAGCGGTGGTTTTTTCACACGTATCCATCTCTTCACCTATCGCACGGGCACCATCCAAAGCCTGCTGAGAATGGAAAGACTCCCATTGCCTTGCACAAGCTTTGGATCGGGCCCGCACTGGAAATTCGTGTCGGAGGGGAGGAGGCAAGGAGAAACGCTAGGCTGGCCGACAGCTGGAAGAGCAGGTGTTTCAGGCTTTACCCCACGGGGAAGTACAGGATAGGGGAAAAACACGGGCTACTAGAAGGCAAAGAGGTGCAGTTAGCCACGTTAGTCTGAAGTCAGGTAGAAGGTAGGATAGATCTGCACCTTATAGACGAACTAAAGTAGATTTATGTAGCACAAGCTGAAGCTTGTGTCATCACACAAAGCAGCGTGTAAGGCGAGAGAGCTTTGAATACACCGTAGAGCCAGACCTGGCCGTTGGTGGCAAAGATTGTGCCAAGGTGTTACTCACCGTCACGGATAAAATGTCCTTTATCAACAGGGCCCAGGACGATTTGGTGCCTCGCTGCGCAGACAAACCAATTTACAGTGCACAGCACAGCACCTAGTCCTGTGCAGGCCTGGCCCATTTGACCGGTAAGCAAAAGGACCATAGTTATAGTTACTAAAAATACACTTTTATTGGGCTCTGATCTCTATGATGAGATCTGGTCTCTCTTTTATTGGGCTCTTCTAAAATGAGAAGTTCCTAAAACTCATCCTGTCTTGCTCTGGCGCTCCAAGGGCGCCCCCATGACTAGGGCTTGTGATCACTGCTCCCCACCCCAACCAAACAGGCTGCGCTTTGCTAGTTAGACAGATGATAGAAGACCTTTTATTTTTTTCCACCTCTGCTCTTTATTTCTTCCAGAAGCAGCCCTGCATTTAATATAACTCCAATGACCAGCTTCTTTGCTGCTGTGAAGGGGTCGATTTCTACGGGGCTTTGCCTGTCTGTACCGGCAGAAAATCTGACCCCGAGGTTGCAAACCGAAGTTGCAGTTCAGCCCTACATCTTGATTCCAATGTTGTTTCATAAAACTGTGTTTAAATAACATTCAAGGCATATTTCCTTCATCTCATTACCTCCATGCTGAGGTTCTCACACATACTTTAACTTTCAGAAGCATAACCACATGTCATCACTTCATTTGGAAACAGACGGTCAAAGTAATGAGTGATTGGTACTGGGCATACATACTTCGGTGGGGGTAAGACTTTGGGTTGTCATTTGATTTAAATATCTGTCCTGCTAATTACTGTCCCTAGGTATCAAGTCAGTCATTGGGTAAGCCAGTGCCTTTTAAGAGTGTTAGCAAGTCCTCAGTAATTTAAATGAATCGTTAAAAAAAAAAAAAGGTGTCTTTCAATAATAAAGAACAAAGCACAGTCAGAATAGCAGTTATAACGCTTTGCACTTCTGTAGCACTTTATGACAGGGTGTCTCAAGTGCTTCATAAGTGGTGATGCTGATTCAATCTACTTCAAAGAACCCCCTGCAGGGTAGGTCAATCTTATCCCCATTTTACAGTTTGGTAAATGGGGGCAGGGAGGTTAAGTGACTTTCCCAAGATCACAAACCGGTCATGGAGCCAAGAGCAAAGGCCCACAGTAAAGAACAAAACCCAGGGATGAACCTTGGTCCCCTGATCTAATCACTAGACCACACGCCCCACAGAACACAGTCTCTTCTGTAATGCATCTTGCACAGACACACGACAGGCCAGAGGCCTGCGCCTCCTGTGCACCTGAATATTGCTAGCTAGATCATCAGCTGCTATAAATGAGCATAGACATGGGCCTGAATAGGCTTCCACACACACATCTGGATAAATATCTGTTATTCTCATAGGTTAGGTATAGACATTCAAAAAGCCTGTGGTCAAATCGGCCTAAGTTGCATAGTTTTCTGTATGGAGCAGAGTTTAGATTGGTAGCAGACAGACGCACATTTGGCCGGGGGGGGGCACAAGTCGTACGCTGGGTCCTGCCATTTTCAAACCAATCTGTGCACCAAACTTCTGTTCTGTTATGGGTATAAACTGGTTTCTGATCACTTATCCCCGTAAAAAGTGTAATGCCTGTGCCTGGCCCATAAAGCCAAGTGTACCCTATTCGTTTGGAATTGTGTGGATTCGTGTCTTCACAGCTGTCGATCTAAAACGTCCTGACTTTGTGCTGGCAGTTTAGTAGCCAGAGAGACAAGTCCAGAGACTTGCGCCCACAGTTCATTGCATCTGCAAGAAGGTGGTCTACCCACTGACAATTTGGCTCAAAAAGACCTATCGCTAAAAGCATCCATCTTCCATGCTTGTGTGTTTGCTTTGTGAATTAACCTTTACACATTAATTAATGATTGGATTTGCCATACAGCAAAGGCACACGCACAGAAAGCTATAAATTACTACTTCATTGCTGAAGTGTAAATATTTTAAAATGGAGCCAGTAAGGGGGGTGGGAAGAAGGGAATGGAATATTTTATCCTGAGCGTTTATGTTTGCAGTATTTAAATAGCAATGTTTTGGAAAGAGATGGTGCATCTTTACGTTCAGTGGGTTATAAAGAAATGCATTAAGTTGCTGGTCAACTCTTTTAAAATGTTTAAACACATGGCTCATGACTGTTATGTAAAAATTCAATGCAGCCTTACAAACAACAAGGGGTGTAGTGTGTTTGAAAATCTGCTGTACACCCTGGAAACTTGTTCTAAGTTCTTGATTCAGAGTGCTCTGAGGTGTTGAACTTTGCCATCAGCAAAAAGTATTTTTAGAAAAGGGCCATGAATTTTCATACAACATGGATTTCATCAAGTTCTGGTCTCTGTTTTTTTCCACTATAGCAGCACATAAGTAGTAAGTCTATTCGCAAATACATACACACACCTCATTATCTAGATCTATATAGATAATAGATGGAGATACCTATCTATATCTATAGATATCTATATTTATCTTCTACTTTGACTAAGGAGGATTCATGAGGCTAAATCCTGTCCTTGCTGGCGGAGATGGGAAGCAAGGGTACCGGGCCATAGTCTCCTTTGCAGGAAGTCAGGGCACGATTCCCC
>JAGPOW010002173.1:7105851-7128027 GCA_030014935.1 Caiman crocodilus | reverse complement strand
AAAAAAAAGGCTACAGACAAAGTCTTCACCCCCTCATCAGCTCTGAAGACTTCAAGAGGATTTTTCCTTGGCTCCATCCACCAGTACATTCAAGAGAGCTCCTCTCCCAGACTTTCTTTTCCTATTTATGTGTTTACAAAAACCAATCTGTCCTCCAGCGTGGGGAGGGGGGCCGCTCTGTCTTCCACATTGTTTCAAGGTTTGCCAGTTGAAAAAAGAAGGGAAGGTAGCAAACAAACATTTAGGGTTTGTTTTAACTTCCACAACCTCCTGAAGAGCTGTTAGGATGTCTTTCTGTTATTATGCATTGTTGCTGTTGTTATTAGTTGGCGGTGGTGAGGTTACTCCTCGGTGTAGCTGCGTCCTCGGGATGCAGTTAGGGGAGCTTCCCGGGGAGCGGAGCAGGGCCAGGGCAGGAGCGGGAGCGGAGCTGCGCCCGGGTGCGCAGGAGGCAGCGGCTTCCCCGCAGCCAGCAGAGGGCTCGCTCCGCCCGGTGCATGGCAGGAGCCGGGCCGGCGGGGGAGGCGGTGCAGCCCGGTCCCCGCCGGGCTCCCGGCCAGCAGCAGCGCTCAGTAGCAATTGCATCACGGGCCCCCAGCAGCCAGGTAGCGCTGAACTGGGAAAGCAGATCAATAAGTCCATAAATACATGTTGGGGGGAGACACAGGGGGGAGCCCTCCGCTTTGCCCAGCTGCAGCCAGCCCTGCCTGGGGGTGGCGGCGCTGCAGCCGGGGGGCCTCCCGGAGAGACGCGCATCCCCCGCGGAGTGCGGGGGTGGCGGGGCGGGTGCGTGCGTGTGCATGTGCGTGTGTGTGCATGTGCGTGTGTGGTGGGTTGTTTTTTTTTTGCATGGAAGGGGGGGTGAGCAGAGAGTCGGTGGTTTCCATGGTGATGGAGCTGAAAGTGCAGGAAATTTAAAGGCTTTGGATCCTTGCAAAGCAGACAAACTGGTGCCAACGTGCGCGGCCGCCGTGCAGAGCGGCTGAGAGGAGCCTGCGAGAGGAGCCCGGCCGGGAAGCGTTTGCAAAACAGGGAAGAGCTGGGGTGGTGGTGGAGGTGGGGGGGGAAGAAGAAGAAGAAACCCCCCTTCCTCCCCCAAAAAGACCCCCCCCCCGCACACACCCCCCTCCAGCTGCCGCCGCCTCGTGCTGCAGCAGCCGCGGGACGGAGCCCGCTCGCGGGCAGCGCCGGAGGAGAGGCTGCGAGCGCGGGGCGGGGGGGGAGCCTTGTTGGGGGCCGGGGGCGCCCCGTCGGGACGGGCGGCTCGGCTCTCCCCCCCCCGGCCGCGGTGGCGGATGCAGTTGGCTGCCCCCGAGGATGGAGCACAACCAGTGCCTGGCCACCATCTACGCCTTGGCGGTGCTGCTGGGGCTCCGCATGGAGCAGGGCGCCTGCCAGCACTACCTGCACATCCGCCCGGCGCCCAGCGACAACCTGCCCCTGGTGGACCTCATCGAGCACCCGGACCCTATCTTTGACCCCAAGGAGAAGGATCTTAACGAGACCTTGCTCAGGAGCCTCCTGGGCGGGCACTTCGACGCCAACTTCATGGCCACCGCCGTGCCCGAGGAGCGGCTCGGGGGGGACGACCTGGCCGAGCTGGACTTGCTGCTCCGGCAGAGACCCTCGGGGGCGATGCCCAGCGACATCAAAGGGCTGGAGTTTGCCGACGGGCTGCAGCCGGGCAAGAAGCACCGGCTGAGCAAGAAGCTGCGCAGGAAGCTGCAGCTGTGGCTCTGGTCGCAGACCTTCTGCCCCGTGCTCTACACCTGGAACGACCTGGGCAGCCGCTTCTGGCCCCGCTTCGTCAAGGTGGGCAGCTGCTACAGCAAGCGGTCGTGCTCCGTGCCCGAGGGCATGCTGTGCAAGCCGGCCAAGTCCGTGCATTTGACCATCCTGCGCTGGCGGTGCCAGCGGCGGGGCGGGCAGCGCTGCGCCTGGATCCCCATCCAGTACCCCATCATCTCGGAGTGCAAGTGCTCCTGCTAGGGACACGTGTGGACCCGGCCCGCTTTCTGCCCCGCGTTGTCATGCACTGTACCGTGTAGGAGAATGTATATGTGTGTGTGTGTGTATATATGGCAGCCTTCTCGTTGACTATTAAAAAAGGTCAGTATTATCCCGGCAAGTCCTCAGCGTCCGCTGTATATTTGTGAGCTCCGGGTCCTGGCTCGGGGCTCTCGTTCTCCCGGGTCTTCATGCTCCCCAGACGGATGACTTTTTTTTTTTTAATTATTATTATTGGTTTTAATGTAATAAAAGGTGTTTGGAGGGGAGGGGGATTTTTTGATAAAGGAAAAGCCCAGGCTGAGAAGTTTTTGAAGCGATCTGCCGCTGCACGTGTGCGCGCGCGGGGGAGTGGGGGGGTTGTTTCTGATGGACTTCAGAGTTTAGACACGCGCACGCACACACCCACACACACACAAAGAGAAGAGGATGAAGGCTTTGATGGCTGGCAAGGAAGGGTGTCCATTTATTCTTGCTGTCCCCCCGTAGTCCAAGGGCAGCGCGGGATTAAACGCCGACCACTAAAATCCGAGCCGGGCTGCTCTGTGTGCTTTGTGGCTGGGTTGTTTGCTCCCCGCCCGGCGCGTGCCACCTCCGCGGGCCCGGCGAGCCGTCGGGGTGGGTTGCCCCGCGGGGCTCCGCCGTGCCCGGGCTGCGAGGCTGCAGGAGGCGCGCACGCGCTCCCTGCCCCTGCCCCCGCGCCGCCTCCACGTGCCGCAGCCGGGGCCTGATTGACCTTGCAATCAAAAGCCCCTTCTTCACGTTTCCCCTTCCCGGGGACTGGGTGCCTGCTCCTGCCCCGGCTCCCGCCCTGCCCAGCGCCCCCCGCCGCCGCGCTGCTTCTCATCCCCCCCCCAAAAAAGCAAGCCCCGGAGATCTGGGGACATTTGGGGTATTCATTAACCTCGCGAAGAGGACCAGCGGCATTATTACTCACCTCGGAGGCGCCCTGCCCCCGACACTATCTGAGGGTTCATTGTAAAAGGATTAAAAGTTAAAGACCTTCATCTTATGATTCTTGCATTTAATCTTCGTGGCGCCTGAAAGACATGCTGAATGGATGATCACATTTAAAATATTCCCAATGTCGGCTACCTTCGGACTCCGGGGCAGGGCAAACGCACGTAATTTATTTCTAGAAGAAAGGGGATATTGAGATGTTTTAAAGTTTTCTGAACCACCGGCCCCATGTCTATTTGTTAGGTTCTGACAAATACCCAAATAACATTGAAATCAGCCATTCATCACAGATGAATTTATGCAAAACCTTCTGCGCCTGGGGCCAATATTTTTTTAGACACCGTTTCACTTGCAAAAAAAAAAAAAAAAAAGCCAAAAGCAAGAGTTTTTCATGACGGGTAAACACGAGAATTATGTGAACAGAAACTATTTCATGCTGGGATGGCAGCCAGGGACTTGGGAATGTCAACAAAAGTTCCCCGAAGGTTGAACATGTCACTGGATTACAATAAGACGTCCTTTCCCCTGTTAGCAAACCTCACCGAAGGACTATTCCCACTAACTACCTTCTCTTCTCACCCAGCCATGCAGAGGTCTGTAATTGCTGCAATTACTGCTGGGACTTCATGCAGACACTGCTGCTGACTCTTGGTTAAAGGTTAAAATGACTCTGTCTACCTGTGTGTGCTACATGCATGTTATTTTTAACCTGACTGTATTCTGCAATCAGTGAACAGATACAGCATATATTATATATTCCTTCTTATTAATAGCTCCCCATTATTAATAAACTCTTGGGGGTGTTGTAGCCAAGAAAGGCAAAAAGATGCATTTCCACAGTTCATCCTGTTTTGTTTCCTGTTTGCTTCCCCCTCCCCTCCCTTTTTTTTCTTTCTTGGTCCTGTCAACCCGTCAGCTGGCGGAATAAAAATAGAAAAGGAGGGGGAACGGACTAGTCTGTCAGGTTTGCTTTCTTATGTCAACTGTCAGGCAAGAGAATATCTGGCTTTTAGGGGAAGTACTCTGAATCCCAGCAAATAAGCTAACCCAAAACTTGCAGATGAAGCATGCCAACTTTTTCTTGACAGTAGATTTTATAACGTGCTTTTAAATTAGAACCTGACTTGGGCATCCTCCTACTGAACCCAAGACATTATAGAACAATGAATTTGCATGGCGGGTGCCATTTATAGGGGGTACCCCGAAAGGATCTTTACAAGGGATGTTGTAAGCAAATAAAACAGGCTGCTGAAGGGGAGATTTAAGCTACGACTCCCTTTCCTCTCACTTTTGTACTCTCTCAGAGCACTGTGGAGTAGTAAAGAAAGAGACTGGGACTCTATTCCCAGCTCTGCCACAGTCTTCCTGACTGACCTTGGGTGAGCTGCTTAATCTCTCAGTTGTGGCATCTGCAAAATGGGGTGAGACTCCTTCCTTCCTTCCTTCCTTCCTTCCAACCCTGCCTTTCTTGCCTATTGAGGTGGACCCTGCTGAGAAAAGGGTTTTTTACGACACTTCTTCGTACAGTCTTGCATAGCAGAGTCTGATCTTAATGGAGACCTCTAGGTACTACTAAATTCCCTGGGCAGTCCATCTCCTTCGCCACTGCTTCCCTGTAGGAGTATAGGTCAGAAATAATACATGAGTTTCAATACAAAGTGCATTTTAGTAAGTACCACTTTAAAGAGTAAGAAAACCAGGCATAAATTCCCCTAAGATGCGGGATAAGGTGACCCATAATGAAGCTGCTCTAAAACTCCCAGCTGGCCGTAGGAAAAGAAAACTGGGAAAAGCACAGAGCACAAAGTGTTAATACAAGGTGTCCTCACACCTGAACTGAACTGACCCTTGGAAACTTTACTATCTGACTGCCATTGTCATCTTCACAATGCTGTCTTAATTAGGCTTTTTTTTTTTTTTTAAAGGGAGATGCCCTATATTTAGCAACGGCTATTTAAAACAAAAATCATAATGGCTCGTGTTACTTGACTTTTCTTATACAAATACAGTCTGCACTGTGCCTACGAGATCTTGGATCTATTAAAAAGAAGATATTCCAGCCCAGAGACTTGCCAGCACTCCTCATTGAGAGCTGAAATAAATATCATGACGTCACGATAAAATGTAACATCATAGCTTTCAAGGGAAGCCAAACCAAAGGTATGTTGGCAGGGGAGTGATGCCACCTGGTAGATCCATGCTAGGAATAGATACGATACGTTCATTCAGTGGGGCGGGGAACCGCCACGCTCTTCCTGGAGTACCCGCAAGGATCTTGCAGTCTTTATGTGTGCGCGAGTCCGCTGGGAGTGCTGCAGAATGTGTGTCAGTGCTCGCTTGTGAGGGAGCGGCCGAAATGAATGTGAAGAGTCCCTTTCATTCTCTGCCTCGCTCAGAGACCAGGCGAGACTCTGGCGGTTAAAGGAACGGACTGAAAAAGTGCATGTACAAATGAAGATTAGGTAGGTTCAGAAAAGAACAGACCTGCCTTCTCCCTCCACTCCCTCCCCACACCTTTACACCAACATCTGGCTGTTATACCCCCCCGGGAAGGCAAGCAACCTCTCTCGCAGATGCGCTTTCCAGGGGACTCAACAGATACTGGCACCGAAATCCATGCTAGTTCCTTACACACCGCAGCATCTTTCTTTCTTGCAACAATCAAGTGATGCAGCGCTGCTTCCCCCGGGAGCTCTGCGGCCCAGAAAGGAGCCAGGTAGCCAGGCTGAGATCTGGGTTCTTAGATGGATGCTTCAGGTTTTGTAGTGCTGGGAACCAACATCCCTTCAGAGATTGGATCCCACAGGTGCACCTTGTCTCTCGAGCAGGCCACAGGCCTCTACCTCCTTAGGGGAGTCTGGAGTACCCAATGGCACAAAATGATTATAATCAAGATTGCCCCTCATTCAGTTTTTTAGGGGTTTTTCCTCCATGGTCAGACAGACACCTGGCTGGGGTCATCTGACCCCAGCACTCTTTCCTGCCGGGGCAGGGGGTCAGACTCGATGCATGTCCCTTCCGACCCTAACATCTATGAAAGCATGTGATGGAAGTAGCAGGACTGGGATCACGCAGGGCATTACACAGCTCCAGAGCAGACCTTCGCATGCACAACAGTAAAGCCCATATATGATGGGGGAGGACTGGGTGGCTCAGGGGATTGGTTATGGTATAAAGAGCTTTTCACCTCTAGGCCCCTGGCTCCAGTCCAGCAGAGGTAGGAACTGAAAGCCACAGTCATCAGATGCCTTAGCAGACTCACACAAGGAGTTGCTGGTCTCTGTATGGGTCCTACCAAATGGGCATCCACATCACAAAACCACCACCACAGCCCAGGCTTTTGCTGGGACCATCAGCCCAAAGGCCAAACAGTTAATGGAGTTGCAGAAGAGATGATCTGGTCTATATTTGAAAGTGCTATCAGTGTAACTCTTGCTGGTCAAGGGCTTGATTTCTTTATCAATATAGTCATATTGGCATAACCCCTAGCGTGCTGTTACCCCTCGTACCAGTTTAGATAGTCCCCTTCCCATGCCGTTATAACCGGGTTAAACACCTTTATGTTGCTATAACTGCCTCCAGATGGCAGGTCGGGGCTGTTTGGCTTTACTTAAGGCAGAACACGCTACAAGCCAGAGATCAGATTTGGGGTCAGGCCTTCAAGGACTGCAGTCTTGCAGCTGTCTGTACGTGGGCTTCAATGCACATTCATTCCAAATGCGAAGCGTGTCCCTGAACGGCATAGCCTAGGCCGCAAACGGCTCCCAGCACCATTGCCTGGTTTGTAACTGTTCTGTGCAGTAGAGGGGAGCCTGCGTAGAAACCCAGCACGTTTTCCAGCAGTAAATCAATTAATCTCTTTAAAGAAGTCCAAATGTTGCAGAATTTAAAAAACAATCAGTTGTCTATTTCGGGAAGGGTCGGCATGAACATCATTCTTCTGTCTGAAACTGAACCTCTGGTATTCCAAGCCCTACCTAAAATTAACTGTGATTTGCGGGGGGGAAGAGGGAGAGAAAGAGGACATCCTTTTCCCTATTTTTTCAGTTTGCTTTCTTTGTGCCTTTGGCAGTACTCTGTGACCTGCCAGTCTCATTTTTGTCCTATATAGTCATTTTCCTCCACCGTTTCTCTGGGTCTCTTGGGCAGCAAGAAGAGGGAGAGATGCACACCTTTAAAATGTAATTGTAAAAAATGCAAAAATTGGCAGGGGAGGCTGGAGGGACAGGTGGAGTAGCTGAAATGTAGTTGTACCGCCTTGTCCAAAATGGAGGGGATTTCATGTTGGCACTTTCCCTTCTGAGTAAAAGGGCCCAGCCTCATCTGGCTAGTCTTGCTCGCATGAGTAAAATCGTTGGCTTGCACAGAGATGCTCAGGTAAATTAGGCTTATTTCCTTGATTACTGTTAGTGGGAATAGGCCCTACGTTCAAAGCAGATGGCGCATTGGCAATGTCTTTGGTGCTCCTTCGAGCTTCCAGGTCTTTATCCTGCGCCCCACTTAGCGTGACAGGCTCCTTGTATCTGCTCAGGATCCCCTTGGCTCCAGGAGGGCACAAGGGGTTGCCCCTCTGGAGCCGTTTGCAGGATCTGGGCCTTATGCTGTGTGCCCACGATGCTCGACCAGTCTTGCAGCATGAACGGTCAAGCATGTCTAGGAACCAACTGAAGATGGTGTTAATACTAGACATCCATCCAGATGTATCTGGTGCTGTGTTTGGGCTCAGTCCTGCAGGGTGCTTTGGCCAGATCCCACAAAGCTTTTAAGCGTGTGCTTTAGTGTAAGGTACGTGTATGGTCCCATCACAGTCAGGAAGGCTGTCCATATGCTTGAAGTTAAGCACGTGTTCAAATGCATTGCTGGATCAGGCCAAAATGCTCGACACCTTGCAAGGCTGAGCCCCTTGGGAATCCCAAACAGCTTGGGTGTTCAAGAAAGGACTGATTTACTTAACCAGGACCAGCTGAGTGCTGTGGTTTGTATAAGCTGTTTGCCATATATGTGTGGCATGTGGCAGTAAATGAAACACTTACTTTAGGACTTATTGAAGTTCTTTCAACAAAAAATTAATGTAGGGTTGGCTTTTATGCTTTGTTTCAAACGATTTATACACCTTATTATCCTAATTTGTTTCCAGCTATTGCCATGAATCTCTCTTGTATCTTTTGGGAAATTAAATATCAGTATTTTGAAGGTATGGTACTAACAGAAAAGCATGCAAGCCTAATGAAGTGGCATGTGATCAAATGTTCAGGCTCTAATCCTCCACAATACATTTAAAGCAATCTAAATGAAACTTTCAGACACCCAGACTAGGTTCCTCTTTCTCTTATGCCTCTGAGCGATGCCAATGCAGCACTAAGGCCAACATTTCCAAGCCTGGGTGCCTGAAATATTAGCATCTCTGTATTCAAGTGCCTATGGAAAAAAAATGTAGCTTGGTGGAAAATGTAGCTTGAATTCCAGTTGCTGAAAATTGCAGTGCCTAATAGTGGATAAATGTAGCTTTAAGAAACTAAAAGCTCTCTTCCCCCATCCCCCTTCCCACTCCCTGCCCAGCCTAATGGCCCATCAGGCAAGCAGAGAGAAGAGGACCCTTTTTCTATAGCTAACAGGACACAAGGGAGCGAGGTGGCAGCATTGCATCTGGTGGTCTTGATTCCCCGGTCCATCCTTTCACAGCTGGAGCAGCTTTTGGCAAAAGGGCAGAGCAGAGCAGAGCTTGCACTCCTGAGGCTGCCCAGCACTCAACACACCGTCCACTTTTACACTGTGCTTGACTGTAATAATCAGGAGGTAAGGTTTAAAACCCAAGTTTGGAAAATGTTGACCTAATTTTGTTCACAGTCAGTTTTCAAAAGCACCTATCTCAATGAGGTATCCAGGCTGTTGCCGTATTGGTCTAGGGGAAAAAGCAATCGGGGCTCATGGTAGAGGTGTTATCTTTTATTAGACCAACACGAGTTTTGCAAAAAAAAAATCTTTAATTGCAGGCTTTTGGGCACAAACACCCTTCATCAGGCATCGAAGGAAAGATTGTAAATGTTCTCCTGGGTAGAAATGAAAGTTCATATTTCATAGGATTTCACAGAGGAGTCACTAGATGAAAACTCTTCAGGGCAGGCAGTCCTTAGCTGGTGTTTGTGCCCCAAAGCTTGCAATTAAAGAAATATTTTTGCAAAAATCTTGTTGGTCTAATAAAAGATATCACCTCTACCACAAGCCCTGATTCCTGTCTGAATGAGACACCTAACTCCTGCTGAAAATCAAGGACCTTGAGACACCTAACCTCTTAGTCTGGTCCCACTAAAACTGTGAGGCTATGAGCAAGCCAAAGGCAAGAAGAAACGTAAGCCAATGAAGCTTTAGTTGAGGTCATATCTAATGTAAATGGACATCACTTGATTGATATCAATGGGACTACAGCATTTTACACCAACTGAGGATTACGCACACCTCGATGCTTTATTGCCGTGACTTGGTCGCAGGGAATAGCAAAGGGAGATTCAACAGCCAGTGGTCACCGGGCTGATTTTTTTTTTCTCTCTCTCTCTTTTTCCTATGGCTGGTCAATATTTATTTCCTTTTTTAAATCAAAACCCACGTTTGACCAAGAGATTAAAATTTCTGCAAATTTTTTCTTAGTGGAAAGTTTTTGTATTTAAAAAATATATATATCTATAGGACACTTCTTGAGAAAAACCCTATGCCCTCTTTTTCTCAGGAAAAGCTACAGGTTCTGACCCCTGCACCTCTCCCACACGTGAAATTCCCGTTCTGATCTCTGGTCTCTTGCCGGGGTTGCACGGTTCAGCTCGCTGGAGGCTCATTTTGAAGGGGCTTTGCGCTGACTTTACAGGAGGTGCGTCCCTGGACAGAGCAGAATCGTTTCCTTGATCATTGCCTGCAGTTGGTAACTGCTCCCGCTAGTGACAGCAGTCCACCCCTCCACTGAGCGCTGTTACTCGAGCGAGGATTTCAGTAGCCGGCAGCAGTAGAAGGTGCCCATCTCCTGGTGGTTTGCACAGCTGCTCTGATACGATCATGGTAGGTTAACAGTGCCACTGGAAGGTCGGACAGGCTTGGCCGCTTCGCTGGGAGGCTTGTGGAGTGACAAGGTGGCTCGAGCAGGGAACAAGCAGCTAGGACCTGCAGAGGTTCTGGGTTTTGGCTCTGCCACTGACTTGTTTTTTAACCCTGGCCAAATCATGCAGGAAAAAGTCTCAAGTGAGCCGAAGTGACTCCGGATTCCCATTGAGAGCCACTTAGATACTTTTGGAAATTCTCAGTGCCTGCATAATACCTCCCCTCCAGAGTGCCCAGATTTAGTTGAGCAACAGGGTAACTTTGCTCATATCCTACTGAAATCAATCCACATCTTCCCTTAGAGGCTGTCTCTCGAGACCCATTTTTGCCCTAGCAAGAAATATGTGTAACAAGATTTGCTCCTGGTCCCCTTTTCTGGAATGACCTTGTAGTCTAATCGCAAGAACCACAGTCCTACTTGCTGTGTCCTACTCCTCTCAGTATAGTCTGGGTGTTATTTGACTGAATAGTGTCAGGGCAGGGATCTTTTCTTCTGCGTCTCTACTGTCAGCTTCACGACTTCCTTTTGGGGGCAGTTCAAATAGTAGCTCCTGCTTGCCTTGTGGAAGTACTGAAGACATCGGCATTACCTGCAAGTAAAACCGAGCAGATGTTTTCCTCTGACATTTCTTTGGCAAAAAATGCCAATTAGCAACACTGAATCACTTAAATTATGTTGGTTGTGTTAAAAGTTGTATCTTGAAATTATTTAAATGTTACAATACCAGGAAATCCAGAGGGGAGGGGAGGGTTAATATTTTCAAACCCATTCGAACTATTTCAAAATGAAATGAATTATCGTCTTGAAATGTCCTTCAGTTTTATTTTTTTTAAAAAAAGAAAAACACATCAAAATGAAACATTTTGGTTTGGGTTAAACAAGACTTTTTGTTTGACCCAAAATGACTCTTGTTTCTAGTTTTGTCAGTTTTTTACATTTATTTTGGATGAATCCAAAGCAGGTTTCTTTTCATTACTTTTCAGAAGTGTTTGCAAACCAGAAAATTAGCTCTTCACACACCCCTACTTATAACTCAAAGACCAAATAAGCTCCTTGAAGTCAGTTGAGTTACTCCAAATTATTCAAGCTAAGGATCTGACTCCACTTAAATAAGGCAAGCAGTCCTTGTGTGAGCATGGGGCTATTCATGTGAATATGGCCCAAGGTGGTTGTTCCTTGAGTGGAAAGAACTGTAAGAGCAAAGCATTATTCTGATTTATTAGTAGCATTAACATTTGGTGTCTGTGTAGGCTAACTTTAATTTCTATGCTGTTAGTTTTTCTATGAATGTTAAAAGTTTCCAGGCTTTCTCAGCCTTTCTCTGCGCTGTTGATTGGCATGCCATCAGGATCGCTTATTAGGGTGTCTGCCACTATTGATGGAAAAGAGGCTTTTTTTTTTCCCTTTTCAAATGATTTTGCTTTTCTTCAATGGTGTCCATAGCAACACATAGTGGTAGTGATGAGACTCTGATTCTGCTGCAGGCTTTCCACAGCGATGCCCTGCCAATAACAACAGCTGACCAGACATTGTATGGCTGTTCAGAGGCACGTAGACATGCTAGGTCTCTTGTCGAACGGCTTGACTGTTCTGGAAGATGCCTTCCCTTTCATATCAACATGGTAAATGTCCTGGCTTGATTTCCAGCCGTGCTAACGTAGCCTGTAAGTCCCAACACAAACCTGGCATCCGACTTTTGAAAGCTTGGGGATCGAAGATAGTTTCCTATGCCTGCGTCTGGCTGTGTATATGAGTCAGATTGTATGCTACCAGGCCCAAAGTTCACTTCTAGAGCAATCCGTGGAATAGTTTAACGATAAAAAAGGTCTCAATGAAAACAAGAATGGAATAGACGTCTACGGATTGACACTTGACATAAAAACAATACTAACGCCCGTATTATAAACTGAAGTTCAGCATTTAAATTAAAGCCCTGCATAAATATCACTGTGTTACGATGATGCTCTCTAGAAGACCTAGTCAATGGTGCCCAGCTCCCCTTGTTACTAATCAGGTATGTATAGCAATATAATATGCAGCTGCTGTTGTGGTAAACCTGTTCCTAGGTGAAGACCCTTTGGCACAGCATCCGGCCATTATTTTGCAAGCTCTCTGTGGACCTCAATACTTGGCTTGTAGCGGGGATGGAAAACAGTTGGATAAAGCAGCTGAGATGCTATCCGTAAACTGCGCCATGATGCTGTGGATCCCTTCTGAATATATTGAATAGCTTCTCAACCCTTTACTCCTCTGAGATCATCCAAAATCGTTGAGGGAGGGGATACGGTAGACATGTTATGTGGCAATTTACTTTGGGGCATGCGCTCTAAACTGAAAGGTGCTGTTGAATTGTTATAGAGAGCCATGGCTGATCCTGGTTGAATGAGGCTGACAGGCGGAAGAGCGGCAACATAATATGGAGGTGACTGCTAGAGGTGTGACAGAGTAGGCTAAAACCTTCCAGCTGGGGAAGCTAAAATAAGACATCTGATCAAAGTGGAGGCATGCTAAGATGGGTAGGGCATGACGATGTCTACTTCTCCCTACAGCCTTTAAAGAAACTGCTCGACAGCCCGTTTGAAAACCAAGTAAGTGCTTGTTTGCATGATGCACAGCTAACTTGTGGAACTCGCTGCACAAGCTGTCAGGGAGCCCAAGGGTTTAGGGGTTTTTTCTAGGCATTTAAATGACTAGCAAGAACATACAGAGATTCTTCAGTCAGGCGGAAGGATATCCAAAGAGGCAAAGTTTCATCTCCTGGCCCATAAGTGACCCTCTCTCTCTGGAGGATTTAGGAAACTACTTTCTCTGAGTTCCCACTTTGTGGTTTTTGCAGCTTCCTCCAAAGCAGTTGGTACAGGCTCCTGTCAGAAACCAAATACTGGACTAGATGCAGCAACCCGCCATGGCAATTCCTGTCTTCCCATGTGATTACGGAGCCAGTGACTCAATATTAGCCATCTGCATTTGCACATTCTAGCTGTCATGAACACACCCCCTGTACGGATGGGGAAGGTTAGTTTAGATGCATTAAATATTTTAAAGTCCTAGAAAAGTTCACAGGAAAGTAAATGTTCACATTGTAAGTAGAGTGCTGCACACAAGATGTAAAGGATAGTGGGGACAGGGGGCTGGATGCTCCATCTCCCTGGCTGGGTATCCCCTTACATTTCAGCCTGATGGTACCGAACTAGAGGCTCTGCCTCTCCCCTCCCCCTAGGATTGTCTGCATTGAGAGAAGCAAATACTGTTCTTTATTATGTTAAGACTTTGGGTATTTGTCAATTTAATTTTTTCCACCGAAGCTCAGCTGTGTGCGGTTGACAGTAGAAATCTGCTCATTCCCAATTAGCCACTCTTCATGATGAAGCCAAAGGCAATTGAAGCATTATGCAGTTGGGTTCTGCTCAGCAAGAAGTCTTAATTTCCATGGAACTCAACTGGCGTGTGCATCTTCAGCTCGGTTGCTAGGCTTCAGTAAAGAATAAGACGTCTTACCTCAAGGGCTAAATCTGGGTCTTGGTCTATGCTACATGACTGGTATGGCCTAGTGCCAAGCAACTCCTAAGAGGAGCCGTGCGTGCCCCATGCTTCCGCTCCTGGAGCCAATGCTGCTCCGATACTATGGTGATAGGAGCTATCTTAAGAACCTGGGTAGATATGAAAACCTCAGGGCTACGTTGGCATTGCAGCGTTTCTAAGGAAATGCAAACGTGTGGTTCACCGCCTACCTACACTGTGTTAACTGGCCTTTGTGGACTCTGAATTGGGACCAACGCTCTGAGATCAACTCAAATGAGAGCGAGCTCCTTACACCAATTAAAACTGCCTAGGGGGCCAAAGTGCTCTTCCTTGTGGTCTCCTGTGCCTTGCATTAATATCCAGAACGAATGAGGAAAAGTACAAAGTGTCTTGGACTTCAGCTGTAGGAGCTGGCATGATGTATCCTGTTGTTCCACGCACAGGGATAAGAGGCCTGATCCTGCAGGCTTTACTCGGAAGAGCGTTCCTGGCTCACGCGTGCAGTCAATAGGAGCATTTGTTTGCCTCAAGTCTTTCTGCACGCGTCGAAGCTGAAGGGACCTGGACCCAATCCTGAGCATTTGTGCCCAACTCGCGCTTTGTCTCTGGAAGGTCTTCCTGCTTTCCTTGGCACTGTCACAGCTTTCGAGCCCCAGGTACATGCGGGCAGTTCTTCCTTGCAATGTATTTTAAATCCCTGCGTCGACATCGCAGGTTTCCCATGGCCCCATCCAGCAGCTTCTGCAAACCGAAGTCCTGTTGAAGTCAGCGACAAGGCTCTTGCTGACTGCAGCACCCCCGGCATTTTCCTTTGCCGCGACACTGTGTGAGTTGTGTTTCCCCGGGGCATTTCTTCCAGGCACGGAAGAAGAAACGTACGTCTTGGTGCGAAGGTCCGATCTGAGCTGCGGCCAAATATAATGAATGTTATGTTAACAGACGGGCATGACTGCAGCCAGTCAAGAGACGGGGCTTAAGTGTGAGTGTTGAGAGTGGAGCTCGCAGGTGGGAATGGCCAGATGTCTGTCTGTGCTGTGGTTGAGGGGATGTACCATTGCTAATTCTGCTGTGGGCTGACTTGACTTAAAAAAGAAATTCTTCCTTCACCACATAAGGAGAGGTTTGGGCCTGGTGGAATTGACTGGGTGGTGCAAAGGGAGGCGGGGTGTAGAGAGACATGCTAATTAAGTCTCTATCCCCTTTTGTTCGTGTCTTTTTAAGAAGCCCCCATGGAATAGACCAAAATACGCTGCTACCCCCGGCTGAATGGGTTGTCAGGGTGCAGAACTATATTCTGCAGACTTATGCATGTGTAAGGGGCGTGTAGCATTTTTGTCTGAATGGAGCTCTATGTTCTCATAATTTATAGTAAGTAATCTTATTTGCAAAGCATGCCCTTACAGTTTTAAAAAACAAGTTAATTGACTTGCATAAAAATCAAACATGTCAAAGTTTTCCATCTCGGCACAAACAGCACATTGAGCAGCGCACGGCTACAATAGCCGTGATGCAGGCTGGGTTACCTATTGAGATATTTCATAAACCAAAATGGAACCTTAAAAAGTTTGTCCGTTTTACATACCCGAGCTGCTGAGTTTAGGAGTCAGTTACTTGACTAATTATACAATGTTTTATTTTTTTGCCTTGTGTAAATAAACAAAGTTATGTCTGAATTTTTGGCAAGGCGCACGAGAAGCCAATTAGAAGGTGTTCCCAATGTATTACAGTATTACAAACAAGATGCCTTTTCTTAGAAAGGTGAACACACCGTGTTTCTTTTAACGAGTGTGAAAATATACGAGTTGCTTAATCACTAGCAATTTAGAGTTAAAAGCATAAGTGAGTCCTTTCTCAGGAATGAAAAAACTAGCATGGTTTTTTGGGCAACAGATGACATTTTGAATTTAAAGCTCCAGGATTTTTGTCTGAAAGAACGTCCGTAGAAATGCCTAAATGATCTGAGTCTGAAAAGCGGGGAGTGGAGAGGAGGAGGAACCTCCCCTCTCGGCAGAGTCCAGCAGTGCTCGAGTGGATGGACTGTGTCACCTGGTTCACGTCGGCAATGCGGTCTGACGGGCTGTGCCGTTTCTCGTGCATTGTATTCACACTGCGTTCCCACGCTCCGGCACACGATATCAGGTGGACCCATGGCTAAACCACCACGATGTCATGACTTCATGGTTATTTTCTTGGGGCTAAATTCGGCTTTTCTCCTGTAGTGCTGAGCGTGGAGCGTCACGGGGAGAGAAGCCCCGGGAGGCAGGGTGACACGGTCATGGTTTATCCCATGGTCCTTGCGTGACCCAGACATGGGTAGAAGAACAGCTTACTTCGAATGCTTCCCCCATGCATGCAAGTCTGGCAGATCAAGGCTAACCTAGAAGTGACAAAAAGTGAATTAGGTGTGGATTAGGTGACGCTAAATGACATGCCACATGGTGAAAATTTAGGGCAACGAGCTCTAAATGTGATTTATCTATTTTCTTTCCCCTCCAAACATTGTTTAGAAATGTGGTGCTTTTTGAATCTGATGGACAGGTCCCTAATCGAACGATACATTCAATACAGTGGATTCAGTCCTCCACCGCTATCAGTGGGCAGAGCTCCATGGACTAATGGCAATT
Organism: Caiman crocodilus; assembly: GCA_030014935.1. NCBI lineage: Eukaryota > Metazoa > Chordata > Crocodylia > Alligatoridae > Caiman > Caiman crocodilus. Next base: position 7,111,827 of record JAGPOW010002173.1, on the reverse strand, counting down.
TGTGCTCGTGTAGGCACAGCGAGACAGCGCCTCGTCCCAGCTCCAGCCTGGGGCTGCTCCAAGAGTCAGCGTTTTCTCCATGGGAGTTAGGGTGGAAGAACCTGGCCCGCCGCAACGTTCAGTCCCGCTCATAAAAATAAAATAACCCCTGAGGAAAACTCCCCCGTGTTGTTTAAGAGGGGCAAGAATAAGTGCCAGTGGTTTTCTATGGATTACATAAATTAGTACTTTATTAGAAAAAGGATCATTTTAGCAAAGGGAGAACTTCCCTTAAAGGGAAGTTTTAACTTCAGGTTATTTTACATATATTTTATTTCACATTTAAAAGCAAGTAAGCCTTTAAAACGAGCAATTTTCTTTTTTTCTTTTCTTTTTTAAATAGCCCTCCCTCCTTCCTTCCCATCCCCAAGCCAACTCATGACACGAGACTTATTTGCTGCACCACAGCAACCAGAGGTGTTTCACCACCGTAGCCTTCGGTCTCGATACTCTCTGTTCAGTTTATACATGGCTTTGTTGGTTCACCTTAAGCCATTTGGGTTTGCATTCTGAACTCAGTCCTCTGTAAACTGAAATCGGAGTCCATATGCTAGGTTTGCACTAGTGTTACTTAATAATAACCTGTTGAACTGGCGTGGTTTTCCCATGCAGACGAGACCACGGACTCTGCATCTACTCCGGTGATAACAACTCCCGTATATTTCTCTGGCCCCTGTGTCTGGGACCATAAGCACCTTCCCTCCCCAGGGAAGGTGGATGGATGGGGATGGACTTAAGAATAGGCAAAGCTGTGTCTGCCTCCCCTCCAGCCTCTCCCCCCATGCCCCAAGCTTACCAGCCAGGGTAACTGAGTCAGCATGAGGAAGGAAGCCACTTGCTGCTGATATAGGCCCATTGAAGATCACCAGCTCCTTTAGGAAGGGAAGAGTCGGGGAGAGGTGGTGACTCAGTGATGAATCCCTATAGCAGTGCCCTTCCCTGGCTGTTTCTGGGTGGTGGGGCTACGGCCTCTTCCATTGCTCAGAGCGATGCTTGAGATCACATTTTCATTCGTGGCAGGATGGAAGAGCTTGACATTAGAACTGATTGGAAATCTGGGGTTTCTCTTTGTTTCAGGAAATTGTAATGGAAAATTCAAGGGTTTTCAATCTTGTTGGAAGGTCAATGGCATTTTTTACTTTCTCAAGAAAAATTCTTTTTTTGCTTTTTGGTAGCTGAAAACTTATCAAAAATTCAGGGAAAACTGTTTGGTACGGGAAATTTCACTTTTGAGGCCATAAAATTGGGTGTCTAGCATCTTAAAACTGGGGTGGGGGATGCATTTCACCTTGAAACGCTTCAACTTTTCAGTTGCTGAAAACCAAACGTTTGTTATTTTTTTTTCCTTCCTTCCTGAGAAAGCAATAGTTTCTCAACTGGGTCTAGTCTTGACATCCTCAGGGACATTTGCGTTAGGAGGAAATGGTGGTCTTGTGGTCAGTCTTCATGGCTGAGACACAGGAGACCCCAAATTAATGGTTGGCTTTGTTGATTGCTCTCTGTCTCAATTCCCCAACCGTAACGTGGGGATGATGCTTCTCTTCGCCGTCTTGACTATTAAGATTGCAACGCCTTTGTGATACAACCCATGTGCTCGCATGCAGTGTAAGCAAATGAGACCCCTAGCTCAGTCGTGGGAGAGGGCCTGGTAGGGTTTTCCGGATGCTATTAGTAAGGAAAGAATGCAAGTATAGGACTAAATAGTCCTCTTGCTCTGATTTCCAGGAAGGTTGAGATCCTATACTTCGCTCCACTAGGCCAGATTTTCACCCGGTGTAAAACTGGCTCGAGTCCACTGATGTTGTAGCAGCTACGCTGATTTACCCCAGCTGAGGTTCTTGGCCCAGAGCTGTGCTTAACAGCATAGCGAGTTTGGGTTAGGAGCCCTTTTGTTAATACCATTAGCATATTTCATATTTACAGCATTTTTAAAGCTCTGTTAAAAATAAATTCCTGAAGTCTTAGATAAATAAATAGTTGTACAGAAGAGTCCTCTGTAGCCATGAAGTTGCCAAAAATTATCAGTAATCCTCAGTCAGATGGAATGTACAGTTGGCAAGAGGCTGGCAGGAAAAAGTCCTCACCAGCTCTGCCTCCTATTCCCATACAATGAGATGTGCCAAGATTTTCCATCAGTCTATGTGATGCAGTTGAAGATGGGAATGTTTATTATTAAGGGGACCTTGTTTTACTTAAATAACCAGTGAAAGGCTCAGTTCAGTTGCATATTTTTCCATCACTAGCCAATGGTTTTCACACGAGCTGTTTTATTTGCTTATGAAATTTGACTCTCCTCCGCCCCCCCCCAACATTAAGCTCAATTTATGTCAAAATGTAGACTATGCAAATGGAGAACCACAAGCCCTTTCCAGAAGTGATGGGGTTTAAAAGTTCTAAAAGAAAAATAAATTAAAATAATTTACAAACTACTCGGACGCTGCGTATGCCTTGAAAACAGACATGCGACATCCTGGCAACTGGTGCATGTTTATTCAGGCTGGGACACTGGTGTGGTTATATGGGTTTTCTTTTTCTTTTTTTGAACAAAGCGACTAGTGGCTTTGAGCGTCCTCATTCAGATGGCACGTACGCAGCACCGTCGGAAACCCAAGCCTGAAAAGTGAAGGAAGTCCCCAGGATTGCAGAACCACATTGGCCAGCTCTGGAGGTCTTGGCCGTGTCTGCAGACTGTACGTGTGTGGGTACCAGGACGCGGTACGCTTTCACTGACGATGGTGCACTCCCGTTATTTCAACAGGAGTCGCACCTATTCGGCTTAGAGCAATGTTTGACCCAATGAACATAACCTACCGGGGCAAAAGATGCCATGATGTTCGAAGTCGCACACCCGATGAAATGCATCCCTTCTGTAGATAGTATTGCATTGGCCCGACGGGTACATTTCAGCCATGATCACGCACGGGCCCCCACAAAGGTGAAATAAAAAAAGTAGTAACGAAAGGGGAATCTTCTCAATTTAAGGTTCTCAAGTCTAGCTGATTGGGTCCAATGTGTAATAAATGTATACCTGCTCAACGCTCCACAGCATGACAGATGTGATTTATTGTTTTAAGCCAAAAGAACAGCTATAAAACACTGTGCAGCTTAGAAAGAGTGCCTGCTGAAAAGTGCAGTCGCTTGATTGTAAACTTGACCCATGTAGAAATGTTTCATGCCATCAGAAGACTACAGCTGTAGTTATATAAGGAGGAGTGATTGGGTCCGTGTAACACTTGCATCTTCTCAATTAGCCCTGAAGGCAGAAGTCTGAAGACAGGAAAATTTGAGACCTGAAAAGAGCTCCTATCATTACCGTGATTAAGCCTGGTTCACGTTCAATTTTTCGCTGTCGCCTCAACCATTAGAGCACGAAGGCAAACTCCTAAATATATAAGGGGGTAGCACAGGTTCAGATTAAATTAATATCTACGTTAAACAGTTATTTACCGTGACTCTCGAAAGTCCGAGAGAAAAAGGCAGAATGAAAACAATAGAGGGTCTTCAACGGGGAGTCCTGAAATCAGATACTAACAAAGTCGCGCAGAGCCGTGGAGATGTAATGCAATATAACCTTTTCATGTTTAGACTAAGGCATTTTCGTTTCACATTATACTTCACGTAACAGCTTTAAACCGGCCACAAAGAAGCGACCTGGAATGTTTTGACTATAATAAGAATGGATTTCATGCCTATAAATTTTATAGATGAATCCATTGCACTAGTTCTTTGCGGGATTAAAATGTTCCATTTTTGAATGGAAGTTCTTTTTTATCTCTCTTATTATTATTAATATCATGGAAGAAAGCAATTAAAGAAAGAATGAGTGAGCAATGCTAAAATTATTATGAAAATGCATAAAGGTTTTATTATAGAATAAAAACTGGCTAAATGGTATCTCTCACCCTGGGCTGTGGAAAGTTCCAGGAACACTGAAAAGATTTCTTACTTCCCATGAACTGAGAGCAGGACCAGATGCAGGGGGTTCCCCTTTATTTTATTTTATTTTTTTACTGAGAAGACCAGTTGGGAGGCGAGGCTTGGGTCTCAGCACAGCTGGGTATGTGCCGTCAGCGGGGATGGGAGAGGGAGGATGGTTTTATAATAAAAGCACTGGATGGGGCTTCAGGAGATCCGGAGTCAACCCTTCTCTTCCGTGGGCTTGCTGTGTGGCCTTGGAGACATCTCATTTGTCTGGTTAGGGTGTAAAATCTTCAGGGCAAGCCTTGCGAATGTTTGTGCAGCGCCTGCCACAGCGGGGACCTATGCATTGGTGTAGCCTAGCCACAGCATGCTCCCGAAATGCAGATCATACTCCGCGACGGATCTGAAAAATACAGATCGGCATGCAGGGTCTCTTCTTCAGTTTGTGCTGCGTTGTAGAGATGCAAAATCAGGGTCACGGGAAAGCGTCATACCTCCAGGGAATCTGTGTCCTCTCCGGTCTGGGATAATAGCTATCGTGCGAGGATCTTCAGGTCCCTTACAAACTACTGCGGCTTCCCCTTCCATTGCACAGTAGGTAGCTTAGGCACCAACTTTTATTTTTGCCAGGAGGAGGCCTCAAGTGATGGCCATGTGGAAAGTTTTACACGTTTCAGGTGACAGCCCTCTTCCCAAGCGGGAGGGCAGGGCCCTCAGGCCCCCAAATACTCAGCCCTTCCGGCAGGTAGGTCTTTTAAACCCCTTTTATAGTAACACCCACGGATACAGCAGATGGAGTGAAGTCATGTGGTCTACCAATGGCAGAGCCATAACTAGCATACCTGGTCTCTTCCTCTGACCCCCAGATCCCACTCTTTCTTTGATTCGGAATATGTAAAGCATGTCCAAATACCCAGCACTGAACTGGTAAAGTAGCAAAAAAAAAGGCAACCAAACCAGCCAGAATTATTCATAAAACTTTAGCACTTGAATGAACTTGAAGACTATAACAATAGCATTTATTTACAAGCCTTTTATGTAAGGTTCCAAGCTGCAAGCGCTAAGAGCTACAGCACAAATAGGATTAAAGTGAGTTTCTAAAGAAGTAACTCGGGTCCAGGATACCCTGCAAGGATTTATTGACAGATGTTGCCTTTGATTGTCTCAGGTTTGCATTTGACGCCAGTGAAAACCAGCTTTAAGCAAAACCGCCTGCCGAAATGATAGACCAAGGTAAAGCCACCAGCAGAAGGCCAGCGTGGGTGCGTCCCAGGGACACGGGCATGTCGAAAGCAGGAAGGCCCGCTCATGGGGCAGGGGGTCTTCTGCAGATATTTCCTCCCATATTGAAGATGTGGGATGCTATTAAAGGCTGGCCAGGTGTGCGGCAGCTGCAGCTGCAGAGCCATGTCAGCAGCTATGTGGAAGTGCCAGTGGGAGGGGATGCCACCCTAGTGTACATGTGCTGCCAGAGAGACACCAATAGATGAGCGTCTCAGCGTGGGAAAGGAAATAGGCAGTTCCAGGAGGCCACAAGCGAAGTTTATCTGGGGCAAGTTTTAATCAATTGAGAAATGAAGTGTTGCAGCTGGTTGTGCTGGACTGACTTAAGGCAACTGGTTTTTAAGTTCTGGAGTAATTAAAGGGTTCTCCCCTCCGTTCCCCTAAGTAATATAAGTAGCTACGAAAACGCTGCACGTGCAAATCTTCATAGATTGAGCGTTGTGTCAAAAGGGGCTTCAGTGTGGGGAAGATATGCTTTAGGCCAACTACTCTGAGTAGTAATACATCCTTGAAGTTTCTGCTGTTCCCGGACCTGTCACCTGTCAGACACAGTCATTGTAAGCATCCCATCCGGGCTGCATTGTCGTAAAACGTACACGGTATTCACCGTTAAAAGCTGAATCTCAGCAGAACAAAACCCGGGGGGGTTTCTCAGCCTTCCCTCAGCAGTGAGTAGTTTTGCTAACACCCGTTTCATGGTTGATCTGTTGATTAACATTACAGAATTTGCCA
>JAGPOW010002173.1:7037032-7071152 GCA_030014935.1 Caiman crocodilus | reverse complement strand
GCAGTGTGCTAGCAAGTCCAAATGGCTGTACGTAGTCAGGGGCTGGGGACAGAAAATTTCACAAAAGCCAGTATAAGTGATCAGCAGCTAGTTCAAATAGGTAACCCAACACAACAGAAGTTCAGTGCACATAAAGCGCTTTCAAAATGGCTGCAACCAGTTTATGATAAACCTGGATGGAGGTAGTAGTAGACTTAACAGATTTAGGTTAAATCAGTTTATTGAACCGCTGTATGAGATCCCCTCCAGGTTCATTCACAGTCCCCCTGCCTCCCAGGATGCTTTGCACCACCCCTGCAACCCCTGCCCCACATTGCAGGGAGGGCAGGCAAGGTAGCCTTGGCCCAAGCTGTCTGCTCCAGCTGAGCAGGGAGATGGATGTAGTATCAGACTTAACTGATTTAGGTTAAATCAGTTTATTGAACTTCTGTACAAGATCCCCTCCAGAGTCAGGTTAGCTCACCGTCCCCCTGCCTCCCAGGATGCTTTGCACCTCCCCTGTGACAGAAGGGAACATAAAGCGTGCCTCGCAGGGTGGACAGGCAAGCTAGCTTTGGCCCAAGCTGTCTGCTCCAGCTGAGCAGGGACATGTGCTCTAGCGTCCCCTGGCTTCTGACCTGGGCCACTGCAGGCACGTGGCTGCGTTTCTGGAATCCAGGTGAATGTCTGTTCACTTGCTTATCAGTTCAATTTATACAGCTTAAACTAACCTGCAAAGATTAAATCGATTCAGTCTAGGGCTTCTTGACTGTCCATACTTCCCCAGGAAAACTGAATCCGAACACATGTCTTAATCATCCCTCGATCATCTCCGGAAGCAGCCTTCCTACAGTATTAGGTTATGTAGGAATGTGGGACCTAATCCTGATCTTGCTTGCACCGATGGAAATAGGAGAGAAGTTGACTGGAGTCACGTAGCAGTGTAAAATCTGGGGTGATTAAAAGAAGACCCCAGACCTCTCTGTGGTTTATGGGAGTTCGTAAAGCCTAAAGCTGAGCATACAATAAGACTTTGTGCTCATGCGTCATTCCTCAGCTGAGGTTCTCCAAATATTCCACATTCAGTAATTAAGCTTCAAAAAAACTGTTTTATAGATGGGCAAAATAAGGCCTTAGAGGTTAAACAGACTGTCTCGGTTGGCAAAATGAGAGAAAAAAAATGAGGAAAAAAGAACCCCAGAGTCCTGCCTCCCTGTCCCTGATTTTAACCACTAAAACCAGTGCCACCCCAAAATGTGTGGAAATCCAGTGTTTGTGGAAACAGGATTCCATACAAGTGGGAGACCTGGTATTATTTCTATCTATACCCCATGTAGGAAGCTGGTTGCAAACTCAGACTTCCAAGACTATATTAAGATTAGCAAACAGTCTACAAGGGTGCTAAAAAAGTTGTTATTCACAAACCTTAATTGCTCCACAATCAAGTCATGGCATGTCATCACGAACCCTCAATACAATTACCTCCTGTTGTATATATTTGAGCACTGTTGCTCTGGATGTCTCAGCTCGCAGAATGCTTTATGCAGCAGGATAAGGAAGCAGGTTTTCTAAAGGCAGGGTGAGAATCGGGCTCAAACTGAGATGGACGTTGTGGAGAGGATCCTGAGGCCAGATCCTCAGCTGCTCTAAGTGAAAGCCGCTCCATTGAGACCAGTGGCTCAGAGTCCCTCTATTGAGGAGTTGGTTTAAATTGCTTAAGACATATCACCTTGAAAGCCTGTGAATGTACTAGGTTGGGAATACCTCAGAGCCGGTTTTGGTCCCTGGCCTTATCCTGAAGCTCTCTGTCGCTCTTCATCGCCCAACGTGATCTGAACACTGCTTTCTGTCCGGAAGCTCTGCTTCCTGCGGTCCCTTCTCAGCGTCCGATGAAGTAAACTGCCCCTTACGTGCCTCCGATGTAGGTAGTCTATAAGGTGCATCTCTCCCCTGCCTTCTGCGTGATCTGACGTGACCGCGGCAGGTCCAGAGGCTGAATCCAGCCATCCCGTGTTTATTTCAAAAGACAACTATTTGCATGCAAAAGCCGTGATTGAACAGTATCTTTTACTCTGCTGGCCCGAGGCACTTCCTCTTCATTGAAACCAAAATCAATCTTAAAAGTAGAAACAAACTCACAGCGTCCAAAAACTCGCCAGTCCAAAGCTGCTCAGCAGTCACTTGGAAAAAGAGCCTGTCTAGCAGCCATCTGAGACGGAAAGGGCCAAATCTTGATGTTCACACCCATCTAAATCCAGAGGCTAGAGGTGTAAGCCAGGGGCTGGCCCTAGATCCCCATCTCCAGCTGCCAGGGCTAAAACATCTGTGTCTTGCTACCGCGGGGATTGTAGTCTGTGTCTGGGCAAGGAAGTGTCCTGATCTGCCTGAGCTATCCTAGGGAAGGCAAGGGCCAGATTTTCATCTTGGCCAGGATTTTCAAAGGCATGCTTTAAGACAGGCCTGATTTTAAGAGAGCCCTCTAAAAAAAGCAGGGCACCAGAAAGCACTCGCACCATTAGCACTAGCCACTTTTTCAGACCATCGGCGCTGTCGGAAACTGCCTTTTTTTTGGTGAAATCCAGCTTTTTCAGGAATCTGAAGGTGGAAAACCCTCAGAGGTTACACAAAACCCAAGAAAAGGGGCTTATTTGTGCCTGTGCAACCTTCACGCAGAAAGAAGATTTTCTTCTCTTGCCATCCAGTGGAACAGGCTGTCCTGAAGCTATCATCCCCAGGAAACTGCTAATGATTCGATAATTATGGATACTTATTAGGAAAAGCTAACTCTGCTTCTCAGCTCTGGGCCCCGGCCAGGCTGCCTTCTTCCCTAACACAACTGACGCTGCCCGTGACATGCTACTTTTAAAGATGAGTTATGGCAGAGGAGGAAGCATTTCCGAAAACGGTGCAAACTTTGAAAATGGTTCAGGTTCGGTTTGAAAAGTCAACAGGACTGCGGTTTTGGTCGGTTGGGAAACTTCCCAAATCAGTTCGAGCCACTCACACAGATTAGTTTATACACACTGCAAATTTCTCTCCAAAGAAGTCGTCTAACGGGGGATCTCTAGCACCAACGGGATAATCTATCAAATGCTTGACTTCAACTTGCCTGTTGAAGTCATGAAAAGAAAAGTCCCCCCACCCCAAAATGCTTTAAGAGTTTGGCCATGACACGTTTGAAGCTTAATTCTAGGAAGACGTAGTCTACCGCTAGAAACAGAGTACACTGTGATACCTTTATGCAGGAGTTGGGGTGGGAGGTTCATCTCTCTCCCCCCCATCCCCTTCCAACCTCTTCTGGTGCTGAATAGTGTCTTGGGATTCGGATCAGGAATGCAACGAGTAAATTAGCGTGTTGACTTTGCGAGGTGAAGCGCTGCTGCCCCTCTTAGATGATAGTAACATTTACAAAAAATTAATGAAATGGGTGGCATTATGATGTCAGAAGGACCGGAGCCAAGGGTGGTTTTGCTGAAGGGAGACTCGGCATGAATCTCCCCAGACTGCCCAGCAGTCAAGGAGATTATATTCTCAACTGTTAAAGCTGTTTACACATACCAAGCAGCACTGACTGCCTCTTTGTGGCAAGTTGTTTACATGGATTTATTTTGGGAAAATTCCATTAGACGGGACCAAGATTTCTTCATAAATCATTGAATCTAACTTGTGTACTGATAAAATCTGGTTAGTCATTTATTCTTCTGGGCAGTGTTTAGCTATGTGTGTTCATTATATGTAAGGAGCAACTTACACGGGTAGCATAAAAGTAATGGATTGCCTATGGCTGTTGCAGAGTTGTGGGTATTTTATTCTGCTGGGAAAAAATGTATGAGAAAATGAGCCTCCTCACTCACTCACCTCACACGACAAAGGGCCCACTAACAGAGTCACAGATCTACTGTATGCGCCGGTCTTGGCCAAGTTAGTCAGCAGAAACCCCCCATTTAAACGCTGGATCCACCTGGGCTTTAGCAACTTTGAAATGGGCCCTCTATAGATTGTGCCCGGTCCATTTATTAAAGTCTCCATTGGCCTTCCCTACTGCTGAGCTAGACCTTTCGTCCCACTGCAACACTTGGTCCTTCCTTGCCAAAGCAAAGCTGGGTTCCCAGGGCCTCATTTCAACCCCTGGTTAAGCTTCACGCATGCTGGCGAACAAATACGTGTGGCTTTCATAGCGACAGTCGGCCCGAGATAAAGCCTCCTGGCACATTGTTCCCTTTCTTAGTTCGAGATCACAAATCTAGTGGGAGTATTTAGGACACCGATTTCATTCCCTAGCATTGAGTAGAAAATGTTGCCTGTCCTGACCCTGTCAGATAGCCGTGCTTTATAATTCCACAACATGGTTCAAAAACACCCACAGGGAAAATGTCACTCTTTGAAATGCAACCATGGGTAGAGTAACCCCGGTTGGATCTATCCCGGTTGCATTTTGTAAGATGTTTCTGCACGAGTGCCACCTAAACTCCTGGATCCGGTAGGATCCTTAACTGGGAGTGAATATCTCAGTGCTGGAGTAGAGAGGGAATGTGGAGAACATCAAAGCAACAAAACGTTATGTGACCGGCCAGGACAGAGGTAGATGGTATCTTTTATTAGACCAAATGCATGGTCGGTATAGATTTAGACAAGCTTTTGAATGCAGTGTTCGTCATCAGGTCACAATTTTAATGATGTGGTTGCTTTTCACAGAGGTTCCCAACACTGCAGTCCTACAGGAAACAGAACATTTCCCAGCTCTTCTGCCATTAGCCCTTCCTGCTTTTCAGTAATCCAGATTAAAAACCCCTTGCTCGTTGCACCCTCTGCATGGATATTGCTTGCTTATTTATCTTGAAGTGCCAGGCAATTCCCTGCTAAATTTTTCTGGACTGGTCTTTCTGTCACTAGATCCCTGTGTGGGTTTTAGCCACCCCTGCCTGTATGCTTGCAGTAGCTACCATCATTTACTCTGACTTAGAATAGGCCTGCAGTTTGCCTGGGTTGGTAGCGGGCTGTGGGAGTGGCATGGGGCTTGAGCTCTACGCCATACTTCATATTAGTGATGGGGATGCAGGAGAGGATGTGCAGTCTGAACTTATTGTAATGTCTTGGACAAAAGAAAAATAAGGGCCTGTAGACATCTGAACCTCCCCCTGCTCTGTCTCATTGAGGAACCGAATGTCCTTGTCACTGCTCTGAAAGGGGTTTGCTTCTGGACGTGGAAATGGCCACTCAGGAAAATGCCACGGGAAGAACGCAGCACCTCAAGACTATGAGCAAACTGAACAAGCAAAGGAAACAAAGGCAGGCCAGGGGCTTAATCCTGCCCACAGTTGCTCTAACTCTTATATGTGCAAATAGTGTCATTGCAATCACAGCAGCTTATTGTGCAAACACCCACAACTCACCTGAGGAAGGCACTGCAGGACTGAGCCCTTATTTTGTTACTTCAGGGTAACACTTGCCCAGAAGCCTTGTGTGCTTGCTCCCTCCTTCCTGCCAATAGTACCTTTCTGGGAAATATTTCCAAGAGTACAGAAGCAGTTCAGTCCACTGGAAGAGAGTGACCTGAAAGGTCCCATTCGTTAGGCAATAACTATTCCCCATTCCCAGCTGCATCGTGTATGAGAGCCCGACAGCGTAGGGAGCCCTAATAGAGTACGGCTCTGGAGCATTCAACCCAGCTCATCACGTGGCAGGGTGTATTTACTTAGTGTATGTGGTTTTGGCCATTGCTTAAGGCAATGTCATCACCAATGTGAAGGGTTTGAAGGCCACCAGACGGCATATTAAATGGACACAAGTCAACAGTGTGGCACAGGGTTTGAACTTGTCCACAAGGACATTTGCCGTCATTGCGAAGGCCCCATTGGTACAGGTTTGAGTGACCCTGTCCAGTTCGAAAACAGTTGAGAAGTGCCCAACAAGGGTTTGACCGCCTAAATCCTGGTTGACTGACTGTGGGGTCAGACGTGATGTGTCGATTGATTGGTAACCCCTTCCCAACCATGTTTCATGCCATCGAGTAAGGAAGGAAAAGTTAAAGGGTGGTGAAAGGGTGGGCTTTGTTGGATGTCTTGAGGGGAGCCTACTGATGGTGGAGTATGTCCCAGTGCATTGGTAGCTAAGGATTAGCACGGGGCCTGGCTAGTAAACTGACTTCAGCAGTGTAGCGGGATGACGTGGGCTCTTCTGCCCGTAGGGATTTCTGCAGCATATTCTTGGGCTCTTTCCAAGGGGGCAAACGCTCTTTGTCCCTAGCTCCAAGCCCCTGGACCGCTGGAATACAGCTCGATTGACCCGCTAATGTGGACAGGATTAACTGAGGTCAGCACCCGACTTCCTAAAACAAGCGTCTCACTTAGCTGCTCAGTGGGACAGCCTCGTCCAGTCCTCTAGCTGACGAGGGATCCGAGGATGCTGCCTTTGATACCCATTCAGAAAATGAGGATCCTGCCTGAAAGTCCCGTTCAACAATGCCAGGATCCATCCTTCCGCCTGGCCCTGCCTACACGCTGTTTGCTCTCTGCCACCATCTCTGGTCCCGTCCCGTCGCCCGAGTCCGGGTCTCCACCTAAGCCAAACAGTGACCATAAATTACACAATATTCCCCATTGAGAGGGGCTGTGAGCCACCCAATAATTGAGTGCAATGGGGTAGAGATGTGTTCCTAGCCCGAGGTGTGTAACCAATGTCCCATTAGTAAATAAAATGCCTCGTGGCCTGCTCTTGCAGCAAATTAGCTGCGAGTTCACTGGCGCAGTCTGGTACAGCTATGTTAAACAAGTTAGCTGTAAACATGCGGCAGACCCAAAATTCATATGTAAATGAAGCTTGCGGCATACCTGTGGCACACGTTCAAAATCTTGTGGCGAAAGCGCAGTGTATCTTTAGCAGACGCTTTACTAACACTGACCCTTTTCCCCTGCTATCTCCAGCTCTCCCCTCGCTCCCTCTCTCTCCACGGCTCTGTCTTGCCTCCCTTTGTCCGGCTCTCCTCGGCCACCCTCCTCCTTTCTTGCTTCCCCTCGCGTCTGTCACTCATTTATATTAGAGACGAGCCCAAGGTGAAATGCGGTATCTGGACCTCGTGTTTAATCGTGCAGGATTCGGACAGGTTCAGCAGCAGGGTTTTGGCCTGGCCCATTTCAGACGGGGCCAAATTAGTTGCTGGTACAAGCTTGAAATAGTTCCACAGAGGTTAACAGGCTGTAGCACTTTACACCAAGGACCTGACCCACAGGTACACGATGGGAACCTGGCAGAGAGATTTTTGTCCTCCAGCTTCACCCGGCTGTGTTGATTCTGGGTTTTGGCTTGGGTCAGTCTCTAGTTTCGGTAGCACGACTCTTCCCAAAACAGGAGCGACTCCGCTGCTGTCAATGGAGTAAAACTGGAGTGGGAGGAAAATCCATCTGTTTGCTGCTGGCGTCGCAGCCTCCAAATGTAGCCGGGACCGGTGACGTTTCACCACAGAGCCTTTGGTGCCTGACCGATTTGGGGCTTCTGCTTTCCTTGCTTTCCTGCTGCTTGCCCTTCAGGTGTGACGTGCAGGGCTCTGCCTCTGCCCGGGCATTTCAGTCTTGCTTCCTGGCAGAGCTCCACTGAATAGGTCAATTTATGTACAAGTAAGGTGGGGATCCAGGGTCATCCGAGATAGGGGAAGAAACACAATCAGCTCTGCAAACAATTGGGAAAAGATAGGATAACTCCAGTGATTCGTAGGGTTAGTCTCCAGATAAAGTCAGCCGAGCAGACAGTCCTCACAGCTAGCTGTTTTAAAGGTTGGCCACGCAAACGGGCGTGCATGTCCCTCCTGTAGACCAAGAGGAACCTGGGGAGTTGTAGCCTAACAGAAACCAGACATCCCAGACAGCTAGACCCCCGCGAGAAGCAGATATCAGCAGAGCAGGCTGCAGACAGGGCAAGGGGCTGGGAGATAAGCCCCGGCACAGGCTCGAGGGGCAGGGTTGGAAATGCCAGCTCAGCACACCCAGATGCTGCGGTGCTGCAGGAGGAGTCAGGGGCTGCCCTGTTTTCTCCAGGTGTAAAATGACGTGTGAACCAATCTTTCCAAGGCATGGAGGTGTTCTCATTCCCTCGGGCAGGCGCCTATTCTGTTAGGCTTGCAAAAGGCCCCAGGAGCATGCTGTCAGGGCAGTGGGCTCAGGACAGCCCTCTCAGGGTGATGTAAGAGTATCATCGAGGCAATGCACCCATGTATTCGGCAGTGAGAGGGAAAATACCCACAGAAGGCTCTCTGTCATTCCTTGTGCTATTGGAGGCTGATTTCAGAGGTGCTGCCTCTCTCTCTGTAGAGCTAGCAAGTGCTGGCAAGGGGAGAGCAGGGTCTTGGAGCTCTGCCACACCGTGAGCAAGAGCATGGCACAAGGGGCATGGCACAAGAGGTTGGAAAAAGGTGAAATGTGGAGAGGGCCATATTCAAACCCCCTCCTCACAATCATCTCCCTTTGTTACAGGCTTCCCCGAGCAGACTGCGTAGTGCTTAACTAACCTGGTGGTAGAGTTCAGAGCACCCTAGGGTAGGGCAGGGTGCTCGGTCCCTGGTCTGCATGCCGGATCCGGCCTCTGGAGCCATGCCAGGCAGCCCACCAGGCTCCCCATGCACATTTGGCAGTGTAGGGAGGCAGTGGCAGCATTAATTGTCGCTCCCCTGCTGCCTAATTTCCAGACCTGCGGGGAGCCCGGTAGTAGGTAGCGTGGCCCTGTGCACCACATCAAGCACGCAAGGCCAGGGAAGCCAGGAGCAGTGCTGTCCTAGAGCATCAGCTGGCGAAGTCGCTACATTAGTTTGGGGCAGCGGGCTCTCTGAGGACTCCCACAACCTCCATCCCTGTGTCAGGTCTCGTGACAAGCTGGCATTACGGCATCCGAGTTGCAGACCCGTCTCGTCCCGTTGGGTGAGGTTAGGACCCGCAGAGCCTGCAGGTTCCCACTGCATGTTGCCCCAGCTCAGGGGCGGTGAGGAAGGGAGCCCTCCTACTCTGGTACGCAGACGTGCACTTGCTGAGGTCAGGCATGGACAGAGGTACTGAGAGCTGATGCCATCCATTGGACTGGGGCTTAAGAGACCCGGGTTTTGTTCCTAGGTCTGCCAATGTGGGACATTGTCGCAGTCATAGATCCATAGATGTTAGGGTTGGAAGGGACCTCAATAGATCATTGAGTCCAACCCCCTTCATAGGCAGGAAAAAGTGCTGGGTCAGATGCCCCCAGCCAGATGCCCATCCAGCCTTCTCTTGAAGACCCCCAAGGTAGGGGAGAGCACCACCTCCCTTGGGAGCCCACTGCAAATTTTGGCCACCCTTACCATGAAGTCATTTTGTCCCTCCATTTCTCTTCTAACACACTGTCTATCAGCTCTGTTTAGGTGGTCAGGCCTTTAAAACAGTCTTCGTCTCTCATGTTGGAGCCATCTAAAGCCTTCTATCACCTGCGTCATAATATCTAAGGACCAAAAAACTGACTTCTGTACACAGGGAAATCTCCCACAGTAGTGAACAGATGTAAAAATAGACTGAGGATTTCAGCCGCTGGCTTCTCCGATAGCAAGTTTAGAGGGGACCTCAGGTTCATATTTTCTGCAAATTAAAGGAAATCCTTTCTTTGAAAAAAAAATTTCCAGACTAAAGACAAGCAGCTGCCTGAAAAGGGGCTAACAAACAATATACGAAGCATGCCGAAAACAATTTTCTCTATTGGCTACTGATGCAGACTATAATATAGAATCCCCCCCCCCTTTTACAAATCATTTAAACATCAGTAAAAAAAAATCGGTAGCTCCCCCTGCAGAAACCACCCTAAGGAATATAAATGCAGAGAATCATGGGTACTTTACTACTGGTTTGTATGTCTATCTGATGGCAAGCATCAATGGCTTCCCTTACAGAGGGTGCCCTGGGGGATAGAAGAATGTAGGGAATAGCTTACTAGTTTCTGTGTCTGTCTGATGGCAAAAATCCATGTTTTCTTATAGAAGACACTGCAGCAGCAGCAATGCCCAGGCAGCATTTTAGCTGGTGTGTTTGAGTGTCTGGTGGCAAATTATGAAGCACGATTACAATATTCCCAGTGATGAAATCTCCAGCAGTGCCCACCACCCAAGCTGTATGGGATGCAACCATGGCACAAGGGAGGCAGAAATGTTGAAACCCAGGGTTCAGGCTCCATGTGTCGCCCGCAGTAATTAATGGTGGTGACACATTTATTTGTAAAAGGGGCTCATGAAGGGAGGGACTGGCAAGAAAATAAAACCCAGGGGGGGTTAACAAAAACGGGGAAAACCACTCTAATGGGAGCTGGAATGTGTGGTTCTCATCACCTCGTGGACAAGGGAGAGGGGCAGAGCGTGCTTTCAGCAAGGACACTGGATCTGCCACACAGGGAGGAATGTGGCACATGCAATATGCACCTTTTCCCCCAAACTGGGGTGTATAATATATTAAGTGGAGAAGTTGACTTCTGCCCAGGGCTGGAAGCACCCTGGTTTGTTCCTGCCCTGCAGCGCAGCAGCTATGATACTGTTCTGGCATCTGAGAGAGTCCGCTGACTTAATGGCATACTATTCTTCACCCTGCAGGTATTACCAATTGTCTCTCCTATTTAACGATCTTGACGTTCCACTGATCAAGCTAATCTTTTTAACAGCAATTCTGCTGTTGTCTCGTTGGTCCTGGTCCCTCTGTTTCACAGCCTTTCTAGCTCAGACTCTTTAACTCTTTTTCAGAATGATAGATCCACCCAGGAAGACCAGTCTTCAGCAGCAACTAGAGATTCAGCTTTAGTTATGCAAGAAAGGGAGACCGAGTCAGCTAAAGATTAGGCTCTGGCCCTGCTCTATGAGGCCATAACTCCTGGAAAAAAAATCTTTTTCCTTGCCTCTCAAAAATGAGATATGTACAGGCAGTCCTCGGACTTACAACACAATTGATTCCTGAAAACCACGTCTTAAGTCAAAATGGTATAACTCAGAACCAATTTTCTCATAAGAAACAATGTTATAAATGGGGGATTGGTACCTGAACCAAGGCCCGATACCCTATTTTCACCAAAAATACCCCCAAATTTTGTACTCAATCAATTATAGATGAGTAATATAGCTACATTAATATATTTATATTATAAATAACAATCATATTGATTTGGAAGGACTTCTTTGAAGTGACTTTGCTGGACTTTTTGAAGGGCTCTTGGCTGGAGTCTTCTCAGGAGTCTTGGCTGCAGGTTCTTCTGGAGTCTTGTCTGCTTTCTTAAAGAAAGCGTCCAGGGAAGTTTGGACAGATGTTCTCCAGGGAGATAAATGACGCAACAAACTTGTTTGCTGATGTAACGTCACATTGGATCAAGCGTTGTAAGTCAAAACTGGCATTGTAAAGTTAAAACAGGGTGTCAATTTATAAACATTGTAAGTGCAAAATGTTGTGACTCGAAACTCTGTAAGTCGAGGACTGCCTATATTGTATGAGGGGTGTATTATATGCAAGAAAATATGGTATTTAACACACTGCTACTGATTTGTAGTGTTACAGCAGTGCCGATAGGCTGCGAATAAGATCGGGGTGACGCTGGTGAGTCATGTGCCTGAGCTCTGTGTAGCTGGCAAAGGGTCCCATGAGAGTGTTAGCCAGCTGGTAGAAGCAGCTGCCCAGTCTGCCGGTGTGAACCCAAGAGCTGGGATCGGCTCCCCCCTATTCACCACAGCCAAGCACCCCGGTACTACACAAAAGCACGGTTTAATTATGCGGTGATGACAAGCGGGTGATTCGTCCACACATGCGTATCCATGGATTGGGGAGTTTTCTGAATCGCACGCAGCGGAGGAGCAAAACCTCCATCTTGCAGCAGCCCAGGAAATTTATGAGGCAAGCTGAGATCCGAGACAAGTCTGACAACTTATTACTGGCTCTGGTAGGGTAAGTGCTCCCACAAGCTGTGACAGTCCTTACCTGGTGGCACTCAGAAAAGTGGCAGATTCTTTCCTACCCTAGCAGACATCAAGGGAACTTAAAGGGAGTTGCTTCCAACTGAGTTCTTACAACTGCACAAAAGTGATTTTCCTCCATCCATCTCTGACGGGGCTGATGTACTCGATTCCTCCGTTATCTGAGGAAGGGGGAGGAGGTCAGATGCAGCGGTGCCCAGAATAATGACTTTGGGAGAGCACCTCCTTCTCCATCTTGTTAATGATCTCAGCAAGTGGCTTCTATCCATCTAGGACAGGGGTGGGAAAAATACGGCCCGGGGGCTGGATCCAGCCCGCCAGGACATTCTATCTGTCCCAAGGGGCCCCTAAAAAATTTAGAAAACTAATATTCATTTGCTCCTGGCTGCCTGTCAAAGATGACAGAAGCCAGGGGCAGTAGTACCCAGGTGAAGGTGGCAGCAGGACCCAGCAGCAAGGCCCACTCGGGCCCTGCAACCACAAGCTCCTGCCTAGCAGAGGCTTCTGGCCAGGGGCTGTGGGGCTGTTCCTTCTTCCCTGCACTGGAGAGAGAAATGTGTCCCTTGACAGCTTGCCAAAACTCAATAAGTGGCCTTCTGCATGAAATAATTGCCCGCTCCTGATTTAGGAAGCTCTTCAGTGAGGGCTGACCCTTGTTATGGGATCTCCTGGCACTTTGCAGCCTACCCTAACTAAGGGTCCTCAGAGCACCCCAGAAAATGAACTGTGCCCAGAGCAGAAAAGTCCAGGGTAGGGAGGTCTTATTCCTCTACACAACAGCCTAAGGGATATGACAGTCTGGTCGTGGTCTTTGAACAGCACCCTGTTCTGGGGGCTTGGCCGCACTGGCACGATGCAAATGCCAATAATGAGCACCACCTTTACGTTTGTGCCAAGAACCCAGCCAGAGCATCCATGCCATGCCAGCAGATTTGACCTGTCCTTATTTGTGAAAGGTGATCAACTTCTTAGGGAAAAACCTGGGTGAAGAAGTGTGCCAAAAACTGCAGTAAGCATCGTTAGAGCAAGGCTAAATATAATTAGTTCAGAGACTGGGACTCTAAAAGGGACCATTAGTCTGACCTCCGGCATAATACAGGCCACTGAATCTCACTCAGTTACATCTACATGAAGCCCATCATTTCTGTGCACACGTGAGCATCCCTTCTAGGGGGATGTACAGGCTGTCTGCACTGCCGATTCCACGGGAGTATGAAGATACCCAAGTTAGCTTTGGATGAGAGAGCTTTAAATGAGATATCTCAGGTACGAGAAGCGGCACAGACCTTGGTGCATGTCACTGTACCCTGCCCCAAAGCCCCGGTTAGCTGGCAGCATCTGAGACATCTGCACATCACGCTACAGCCCAAAATTAGACAATGCCCTGCGTCTTGGCTTACAGACCACAAGCAGCAGAGAGGTCTCAATACGTCTCTATAAGGCATTCTAATGATTCATCTGTGCCTTATTAATAAACGTGCTTTGATTCTCTGCAGCTCTAATTTTCAGGGAAACCTTTTCACTAACATCAATGGGCTTTAGGAGCATCAATCCCATGAGAGGTCAATGGGATGAGATTAGGTGCTCCTAAGCCCCCGAGCTCTTTGTGAAAATCTTCTCTTTGGACAGCAAGCCCCAGCCCTGCCATGAAAGCTGTGCAAGGGTACCTGTGTGGTCTTCGGGGTAGGAGCAGAGACCGAGCTGTGTTTATTGTTTCAGAATACCAAAACATCATTTAAAAAGCAATCTATATAATAGCATTGCTCCTGCAGCGTTCTATTTTATTTTTGCCTTGTATGGAAATATGATGTGCTCCCATAATCTCGGCGCCGTTATTAGCATTTTTCCTGGCTGTTTATGTGGAAAATCATAAAAATATTTGGTGGGTGAGAGATGTAAAGTGCTTTGGTGGTCTTATGCAATGAGAATGTTTTGAAAGGCTGGAGGTTTCATTTCTAATCCAATAAAATGCTTGCACACTTTGTTGATGGTGGGGACACACTGAATTTCACATCCTTCCTGTAATTATTTATTTCTCGATGGCTCAGGGGAACGAGGGGAAAAAAAGCCACCCTAAAGCTAGCAGATCCGTAACGGCGTGTTTCCAAGCCCTGTTAGCACTTCAAAAATCACTGTGCAGTATTTCAGTAGGGATCCGGTCCCAACTTGTTACGACAACAGGGGGTTGGTGGGATGGGGTTGGCCATATAAACACCGGTGGCAAGGACTGATTGCAGCTTTTATCAATGAGGGGGCACCGTTTTGTTGCAGCAAGCCGAACGAGGCATCTGGGGAAGGGAACGCAGCAGCAAAACTGATCGGTGTGGGGGAAATGCTGGTCCTTAGTGACTTCCCTCTTGAAAACACTGAAGAACTCTGTTGGAAATATCTTGCCGCATGTGTCCCTGCCCCTGTTAGCAAGAATTGAAATAACTTCCCCTGAACAAAGACACTTGACTGAAGGGGGGCAGGTTGGTCATAGATTAAAGCTGTTGCTGGCATCCGTAGCATCAAGAGCTGTTCTGGAGGAATGGGGATTGGGAAAGGAATAAATGTTTCTCAAATGCCCCAGAGAGGATTTTTCTCTTTCTCTGAGGAATCTGAGCGAGTGCCGGTCCGGGCATTTTTAATGATTGATTTCACAATAGAACTTGGTATCGTAAGTTAGCATTTCCGCCAGAAATGACACGTGGCAGTATGCAGTATGCAGTATGCAGAAATGACACGTGGCAGACGTGCTGGCTGCAAGTCTATACCAATGGCTTTGGCATTAATCCTTGCTTCGTTAAATGTCTCTTATCTGTTCCCAGCACCAGCTAATTAACTGCTGCAGATAAGGGGAAGTGATACTTCCCGTTTTGCTTGATACATGTTCTAAATAAAGCAAAATAATGGTCTGCCTAATCTGCTTAGCACATCGGTGCAACTCCTGAAGTTCATGGGTAGTAGCCTAGAGAGAGAGGGAGGCAGTCCATATTCTCTAAGGAATGTATATGCCTCTAACTCCCAGTGAAATCAAATACCCTTGAGGAGCTAGACCCAAAGCCCCAGCCCAGTGAGGACTTTAAAGATGAAGTTTATCAGTGGATAGACTTCAACCAGTGATAGTCAGATCGCACTGCCTAAGCCACGAAAGAGTTTGCACTTCATTCCCTATGGCTAGTCACAAAAAATACTGTCAACGTGGACTTTTTACTGCATGCATTGGCTGTGTCCTTTGTGCAATCGTGAATAATGCAACACATGCTAGCTATCTCTATCTCTGTCAGCCACAGGATAATGTGCTGTAGTTTTATCTTCTGAGCTGACAAGTGTCACAGGTATAAATGTCATTAGTTAACACTGACTCCTCATGTTGCCCCTACATCAATAGTGTCACCGACTTAATTTCTTCCAGGCCTAAGAGAGTCCTAATGCAACCAATATAAGCACAGGTGCAATCAGCTGGAAAGCTGGAGTGACCCTCTGCTGTGTGCTCACTGCAAATCTTTAAGTGGACCTGGTTTTGAACACAAGGTGATGCAGTGCATACGATATCAGTGCAATAGGCTCTCTTCTACATGGTATGCTTGAAAGAATGGATAATCTGTGTTGGCTGTCACAGCCTGCCCCCAGATCAGTCATCATACAGCACCCCCAGGTTTCCTGGTGTGCCCAGGATGGTACATGAAGGCACAGGATTTTAGGGCGTTCTTGGTGACGTCTCCAGAAGCACTGAAACTACCTCGCCTGGTCAGGAAGAGCATGGATTTGATGGGTTTGTGTGCGTGCTGCAGAAGACCTGTGCCCGAGAGGGCTTGCGGAGAAGGCTGAGCTGAGCGTACATACATTACCTCCACGATGTGGGAGGTGGAAAGACGTTTCTTTGTGCACCGCTGTCCAACTGGCCAGCTTGGCTCGGGTGAGGAGAGTTATTGGTCCCTGCTGACATGTTTGCTTGTTAATGCTGCCAAGAGGTTTGATTGTGTTGGTGAGATATATTAAGAGCCAGAGTGCCTAGAGACCCTCCGTACCTTTGTTACACTTAACACAGAAAGGAAGAAAACGCACGTTTTCGGGAGTGTCCTTGTCTCTGTCAATGGGTGCTGTGGAAGGGACGTCTCCAGTGCAGCTCGGGTTGAATGCCGGATAACAGAGGCATCCCCAACTAGTGACGGCGGGCAACATCCTTGACATCGCATAGTGGCAGTGAGACAAAGCACAGCATCCTGACTCCAAGGGTCTCAGTCTCTCGAGGCATCACTAGCTAGAGAGGGGAAAAGAGAGGCTGATGCAGCCTCGGCTGTAACATTGCTGTCTGATAAGCCGGGATCCTGGTTTGCTCTGATTTAAACAAATCCCCAATTTCCGAATTAAAAAAAGTAACACCAAGCACACATTTTTCCATGATTAAAATAAAGCACCACTAATATATATGTATGTATGTGTATATATATTTATATATATATATATATAGTCGTGTTTCATTTTAATCATGGAAACGCATGGATTTGGGGTTACTTTTTTAAATGCAGAAATTGGGGATTTTTTTAAATCAGAGAAAACCAGGATCCCTGCTGATAAGACACATTTTATCAGCCTTGTTTTCATTATCACCTTGCTTCCCCGCTTCTACTGTATACATGTACCTTATATTATATATCCACATATGTAGCTAATATGTGGCTATAGAATATAATATCTATGTGGAATATAATTTAGCATGTGTATGCATTCATGTGTATGTATGTATATATGTATGCATGTGTGCATACGTATGTTTATATATGTGTGTGCGCATGTATAAAATAAAAAGTACATATAATACTATATATGTATACACACACAAATACGCCATATATAATCTGTATAATATATTTAATGTATAATTAGGTGTATTATCCATACAAACACACTTTTTATTGCCCCCTTCATTTGACTCCACTGTGCTAAGAAAAATACTAGTATTTATTTCGGGACACTGTAAAGCCCTTTTGCTGCAATGACTGCCTTCTGATTCCGGGAGAACACTGTCATGTGAAAGGACCTATTCAAAATCCATCGCATTCCCGTCCTTTTAATTTATGCAGTCAGGTTTATACTGTAACTGCACATATCAGCTCTTGTCTGCTCCTAGATCCATTTGCTTTCAGAGCAGACAGAGCTGCCTAAGTGGCCACGTACATAACGTCCTTCTCACACTGGAATGATATTGTCCCTCAGTGGGTTTCGTTATAATTGCTGCTGCTGCTGCTGCTGAAAACTCTGGCAGGACATCAAGCAGATTAAGAAGTTTAACAAATGTCAGCGCTGTAGACATTAAGGGCCAGTGTGTGCCAATCTGACTTGCGCTGCAGAGTAGCTCATTCCCCATATGGTCCTATTGATTTTAATGGGGCCTCTCAAAGAATAAGGGTATGAGAATCTGGCCCTAAGTGAAACAGCCATTTGGTGGGTGGTTACTCATATAAGTGTTGAACCGTGCGCATAATGGGCTTCCCACCACGCGGAAGGGTTCACAGTCCGGCTCTTGGACCTAGGGCCTGCCCAGGTGCGAGCGCACATGCTGCGTGCACCAAGACTGCAGGGGGGTTGGTGGGGCAGTGCAGGGGTAGTCCATCCTGATGGGTTTGGGAGGCACCCAGCCAGGGGCTACAGCAATGGCTACTTCCCTAAATGAGTTGTGGCCAACATGCTGCAGTTCATCAGGAAACGCTGCAGTACATTGGCTAGCTATTGGACCATGACAGCTAGTGCATGGGCTGCCTTATTCATGATGGCAGCAAAAGCAAACCTAGCGCCTGCAAGAAAAACAAGATGAGGACACGGTCTGTGAAAAACGGCAGGTGATCAGCAGAACAGGTACCTTGGGCCTGAGTTGCACCGATCCAGTGCTTTGGGCACTAGCCTAGGACGTGGGAGACCTGGAGGTTAAGCCTCTCTGCCAAGGACTCCCTGCAGGACCTTGGCTATGCCATTTAATTGTCCTGCGTCTTGGCTCCTCTTTTGTAAATGGGGAGAGCAGCAGCTCCCTGCCGCACCACGGGGCTGGGAGAACAGTGGGAGATGCTGCACGGCTCTGGAGATGGGGGCGTGGAGTACGCGAGCGAGAGCGGATCGGTCGCAAATTTCCATCTTGTTCCTTTCAGAGGAAGTAGCAGCTTGGGATGGTTTGGGCAAAATACGGCCTGCGGGCTGGATCTAGCCTATGGAGGGACTTTGTCGGCAGGTCCCTTGGTCCCGCCTGGCACAAGCGGCATCCAGCCCATGGCCCTTTGCAGCTGGACTCCCCCTTCCTGGCAGCCCTGGTGGCAGTGGTTCCTTCTGGTGGCTGCTGCTGCCAACCCCAGCCCCAGGGAGGATCCGTGTGGACAGGGAGCCCAGGGGTAACATGGCCCCGACCCTGGCCCACCCTGCGCAGAGGATCAGGGGCCATGCAGAGCCCACTTCAGACCCACCGCCCTGGCTATGATGAGCAGCAGCTGTGGCCAGGCAGAAGCTGCCACTGGGCACGTGAAAAGAGCAGGGCCTCGTGGCAGGCATAACCACCTCCCCCTCGCCACTGCCAGGCCCTTCTCGCTGTGGCTGCCCGGAGCCCACGCCAGGGCTGCCCCGTGGCTCCTTCCCGCTGGGCATGGGGGCTGATGGCGATGGGCAGGAGAGCCCTGGTGCAGGCTCCAGACAGCAGCAAGGAGGCAGCGACTGCACCTGCCGCCAGGCTCTGCTTTTTCCCAGCTCCCAGCAGCAGCTTCTGCCCAGGCTCCACCGCCGCCGAAGCTGGGCAGCAGCTCCAGCCCCTCCTTGGGGTATGCATATTTCTAGTGCTGTCAGCTAAAGTCCCCAGCGTCCCACCAGCCACTTGTTCTGATGCCCAGCTCCCCGGCTAACAACGGGGACGTGTTTTCTGCCCTCCGTCGTGATGGCAAACCCCTTCTCTGCTCCTTTCCAACAAGCTCTGCTGCCTCTGAACACTTTCCGCTTCCAGGCTCTGTTTGTCCTGGGAATCCTTCAGCCGCCCCTCTACCAGTGTTTACATGGTTATCTGTGTTGCTTTCTTTCTCGGCTTGCTCATACTTTCCCTTCTCTCTCCTCCAACTCTCCTACTCCCACCATGGCAAATTAATTCAAATTGCTTGTTTATCTGTAATTTTTTTTTTTCTTCACCACAATGTGCATGCCACCGTCTGCTTTCCAGAGGCTCAGTCACCCAGGGAAAAACAAGGTATTTTTTCCAAATTTTCTAGACATTGGCTATTTCAATTCTGAGGCAAGGCCCAAGGAGTCATCCCCACTTCGGCATCCTCGTGCCTGATCCACCTTCTGTTCTGGGAAAGGTGGAGAATATCACTGCAGGGTCCCAAGGCTACAAAAGCAACTAGTCTGTGATAGAAGAGCTCCCTTCTGGCCCCTGGGTTTCTTCCCGGTGCGGCGACAGGTGATCTGGCTACAGTATGAAACAACTGGGATGCCGAACTAAGACCCCTGCCCCAACCCCTCGGTCCTCACTGGTCTGCACGAAGCTGGCTCTCTGCCCCATGAGCAGCCCATGTGTCTCCTGCACTGGGAAAATTAACTGACTTGAACGATGCAGCTTCAGACCTGTTTTTGATGCATCGTCAACTTGTCTTTCCTTGAATGTCCTGAACTCCCTTGAATTGGAGCGCGTGTATATTAAACCGTTAACTCATAGTGTTTGGCAATAACCCAACCAACTGTGGCCGAATTTGGAAAAGGCACAAAATGTAGCAAGGCTGCCAAAGCAGATGTGGGACCCAGGAGCCCTCCACCAAAAGCCGCGGGAGAAACTTTTAGATGCTTCCAGGGTGAGCACAGGGCAGCAGAAGTCTTGAGCTTTCATTCAGCTCTTGCTGCAACGCTGATGACGCACCTCGTTAGCTGAAGGGGCCCACTGCACAATGCTGAGAGCTGAATGCAATTCCCAGGTTTCCATCGGAGTTGTGTCGTGAGTACAAAAAACCCCAGAGGGGTGCAAAACCAAAGGAGTCAAAGGCCAACAGGGTAAGCAGTCATCATTGATCTTTTGCTCTAGATTGGTTATCGGGAAATCTATACACTTTCCCTCTTTACGGGATCCTGAAGGTTGGCTCTGGTTGCACGTTTCCGTATCGGTTGCACACATCCACATGCAGATGCCAACAGCTGCCACTGACAAACCCACAAAATGTTTGTTCTTCTTCATTGTCAAAGCAGCAAGCTCCACACAGCTCAGCTCTCGTACCTATTCGAGATGAGCCCAATTCCGCCACGCTTACCTACCATGTACCCTGTGTGCCACAAACAGTCCTGCTTGAGAAGGGGAAATGCAGCAGAGTCAGGCACTGAACTGCTATGCAAGTCATTTTTTTCCCTTCAGCAGAGCTACGATACAGCTGATGTCCCCCTCTTCATACCCTACAGCCACAGATGAACTGGTATTGTGAATGCATCCTGGATTAATCTATAACAAAGGTGAATTCTGTAAAATCCCAGGCTGTACCAGGAATTGCCCACATCTGTTATTTCCACTTGAAACTGTGCATTGTGGTCTGTCCGGGAGTTTTGCATCTCCCCTGAAATTAGCCCGGGACGCTGCCTTGTCAAGCGCGGTTCTCAAAGGCAAATCAGGGCCGTGCATTTTTGGGGAGGTATTAATTAACCCTTGGCGTGTGACTGCTCCCAGCACCTGCAAACTTCAACATCATGTGACATTCCTTAGAATTAACACGTGCAAAGTGTAAGGTGTAACTACACCCAAAGGTGCACTCCATTAGGGAGAAACCACACTGTGTTTTCAGAGCTGTGTTAAGGTCCCCAATCATTAAAAAAATGCACATATTTTCTCCAGTTAGAAATAGAAAATCATTTTCTCCAATTATTTATCTGTTTTGATTTTTCTCATTAAGGGAGGCAGTGTGGTGTCTACAGCAAGCCTCATCAAAGAGCAGAGGTGTAGCTGTGCAGCTGCACACCCGAGGCAGCACCATCTGTTGCGATGCTGATCGCAGCAGCACAATCAGCTAACGATGCAGTTGTAGCTATTTTTGTGCCGCTCCATAAAGGCAAACTGCCCTGTTCACTCCCTCTCAGTTACACTACTGTCCATGCATTCAGACAGACAAGCAATTAGATCTCAGGCAATGTAAAACAACATTTCAACTCAGTAGAGCTTCATCCATTTAAAGCAGCTAAGGATCCAGTCCTGAGATCTAGGTGGAATAAAACTGCCCGTTGACTTCTGGATATATTCTTATGTAGCATCATCAACATTAATTTGTCAGAAACTGCCATGCATTACTCATGTTGAATAATACTGTACTTGTAAATATGAACACATCTACCCCAATGGGACATATGCGGTTAATCCTATGACTAAAGTCAGTAGGATTGATTTCTGCATATGTGTTATTTTTATTGTGTATAAATGTACTATACAGGAATGCACAGATAAATCCATTTTCTTAACTATATGAGACGCTACCCTCCTATAGATATGCTATAATGAGAGGACAGATAGACTATCATGAAAGGCTTTACAAAAGAAGATCAAGATTGCTACAAAACTTGTTAAGGTTCTTGAATAGATATAATTCCTTTGGGCATGGGAATTTGGGGATTTTGAAATCCTTCTATCCGTTCTAACCTTGAAATGTTATCTGCCTTGTCTGCTGCCCAGAGCTTCTTTGATCTGTTAGGTTTCATCATTTCTTTGGGAGCTAATTGCTGTCTCTTTCTCCCATAGCGCTATTTGAATTTTAATATCCCTAGACCAGTCAGACAAGAAGCAGTTAGTGCACAGCGGATCTGGTACTCATCCGTGTTATAAACACATCCAAAAAGCTGCTTCAGACCTGTCCCAGAAGTTGTATTTTGACACATCCATTTCTTCATTGTTGTAGGCAGGAAGAAGCATAGACAGTGCTTCGGATGACGGGAGCAAAGTTCAACCTACATAAAAACACGGTCTTCTCTTTTGGGGACAAATCTATTTCTTGAAACTGTCACGGTCAGCCTTTTGGTTTGAAGAACCGTACAAAAAAAAAAGCAAGAGAGAAAACTCTGCTAGCCAAATCTAGCCAACTCTACAATCACAAACCAAGTGGACTGGGTTTTCCTTGCCCTGCTCCTTCCTAGTTGCATCTAATTGCAGGCTATCTATTTTAGAGCGTGGAAAAGGAAATACCTACCAGACTAAAACTTGTACCATATTTAGACCTCATCTGCATAGAGAGATTGCTCAACTCCCAGCTGTTCCTGGACCGCCGGTGAATGGTTAAAAGGGTGCCAGTGGGAAAGGGATGAGATAGATCTTTTCATACTTCTTAAGCAGCACAGTCAGGGCTGTGGCCCCGGCCCATCTCTATAAACATAGGAAGGTAGAGGGTATTGCACTCTCAATATACCTAATTCACCGCTCTCCCTCCAAAGCAGCCGCTGCTCCCGCTGTCAGAGGCAGGATGCTCGGCTAGATGTACCAGTAGCCCGGTCCAGTACGGCATTTCTCAAGCGGTCTGCAGATGACCATTTGGGAATTTCCACTTGGGGAATGGAGCAGGGGGCCAGACTCCACTGGGGGCAGGGGGCCGGACTCGATGATCTTCCGAGGCCCCTTCCAGCCCTGATGTCTATGAAATCTGTGAAGTCTATGAAACAAGAGGACAAGCTCAGTGGAAACACAGGTTCTCCGCGCTTCTCAGGAGCGAGACTACCGTTTACTTTGCATCAGTCAGAAGGCAAGAACCGCCGCGGATGCAAGGCGGAGGCACAGCTCCACTCAGTCATCCAGACACAGCCAAAGGATGGCTGGAAATAGGTGCCGGAGAACATGAGGACAGCAGGGAATGAAAATAAGGGCTAGCAATTTTGGCCATCTCCCCCAAACGTGATATTTAGTCAACCTCATCGTCTAAAAGTTTCACGTCCAGCCAGTGGATTTTTCCTGGGGTCACACCAGTACCGTCAGCTGGGCTCAGGCTCACTCGGACGTTTCACCAGCTCAAGGGGACGTTTAGACAAGCCTGCTCGGAGGTTCGGATCCGTGCAGCGACATGAGCCGCGGCTGGGTTCCTGTGGTGTGCGGGCTTGGCGTGACGATGTTGCACTGTTCGGAGGAGCACTTACAGGTTATTTGGAAAAAAGTGTTTAAGAAAACTAATGTTTTTGTTAGTTCCCTATTTTCAGCCTGTTACAAACCCAGGCACAGAGACATAATTAGACACCTGCTTCCTTTGCCACATGCACACATGCTTGTGGTGGGGGTGATGAGATCTGGGAGCTGAGTTGTGTGATGCAGGCTTGCTATAAAAAAGCAGTCATTAAGGTTTTCTTAACCCATCTGTAAAAGGTCCAGGCCTCCCACTGTCCAGGCCCCCGTGGCCAGGTCCTTGGTTCAGAGATAGCATCTTTGAACTGAGCCTCCTTCACGCGTTTTGAGACTGGCTTGAATCATTCGTGCTAGCTGTGATAACGCGCCATCGTAGAGGTACAGCGGGTGGCTTACAGGTCGCAGGCTGGATGGAGACGTGCAGACGGAGCTCTCCGGGTTGGGCGCGGACGCTGCTATCCTTCGCCCTGTTAGTAAATAAAAGCATTTTGCCAACACTTGAGACCCCCGTTTTCTCGAGAACGCAGAACAGTCCTGCAAGCCCTCACCTGAGGATCCCAAAATAAAGCTGTCGATGGGTTGACGTGCAACCTCTTTGCGGAGGTGAAAAGGGATTCCTCGCCATTTCGGCATTGCCAAATTGGCCTAGTGCATTGGGGGCGAAGGGTGCTCCTTTCTTTGAGGTTTCAAATAGCATCTGTTCTCCAGTAACCGATACCAGAATGAACAGACCGATGGCCTGACTGCATCAACTCAGCTGTATAACTCCGGCATCAATGAGAAGATATTTTTTCCCCCCAAGCAGAAGTTATTTTCCCTTGACTCAGATGATGCTGATGTGTTGTTTCTTTACTCTTGCATTTGCCCCAGTGAAGCAAACACTCAGGCCCACAAGTTTCACAACGTGCATTTTATAGGAGGAAAAAAAATGAAATGAAAACTTCTCCTCCAGATGCAGCCCTCCTAAAATTAGGCTGGGGTTTACTAGACGCATCGACTTCACGCTGAGTTACTTTCTGTGTTAAAAAAATATTATTGTTTACCTAACTGTTCTTCGGTGAGAAATGGGTGTCTGTTTCTTTAAACGGAGAGAGCTGAAGGCAGACAGAGCGGCTCCCGTCTTGTTTGCAGCCCGAGCGGCGGGGGGAGAGAAGAGTGCATCCTGTTGTTGAGTAGAAAGAGACAGACAGACAGGAGGAAAGGGTCAGCTTCAGTCTCAGAGATGGAGGGGAGCAAGGCTTGGTTTCCCTGATGGAGGGTTGCAGAAAGTATTGCCCCCCCCAGCCTCCTACCCCACCCGCAGCTCATTTTTAAGCCGAAACCCTGAGTTTTTCCAGTGCAGCCCAAGATAAAACAGGTTTATTTGTGACAAGAGAGCTTTCTTCAGCCCAGCTCTGCAGGGAGCTGTATTTCTGTATAATGGAAGGGTCACGGCAGACCCAGGCATTTGCAAAGATTTTATCCAGAGAATGGTATTACGACTTCCAGAATTTAAGTCTCGGCTTATTTAAGCTCTTGGAGGATTAAAAAGAAGAAGACGAAGAACAGTCCCTCTGCATGTCAGATCGGTGCACGAGGATTTGGGGTTTGGATGGGACACGGCTCAAGACAGTCCTAGGGCCCGGAGGTCGGGGAAAGCTGGGGATTGCTATTTGAGAAAGATGGTCATCACCCCTCCCTGGGGCACACGTGTACCTCCAGTCTCTCGCTTCCGCTTAGCATCGCGGCTACAGCACTACTCTACCTCCACTGTGAAAAGCCAAAATTGCAAAGCCCAGCACAACCTGCTGAGACTCTGTTTCCACCCCAAAGCCATAAATGGACTCCCTGAGGCTGTCACTACCAGGGACCCCTGCAGCTTCACTCCCCGTGCTCCCCAAGGCTGAAGAGCCTGGTCCTCGTTCTGGAGTTAGCAAGGAAGCGCAGACGCTTGAGGTCTGTCCCCAAATCCCGCTGAAGTGTGCATGTGTATTACCCTGTCTTTATTCCGCAATGGCAGAGGCCTTTGTTCCTCACAGCACGCAGCTCCTCATACCCATCTATTGCATGCGTGCAGGCTGTGCTGTACCTGGGATCCAGACAGCTGGAAGCTCGATTTGCACACACAGGTGTTGCATCTAAATCTGAATTATTTCTGAGTGCCTAATATTGGGCCAGCAAGGGTCAAGGCTTGGTTAAGATCCTTTTGAAACAGAAGCAACAGGTATATCCATGTGCAGGGCTTCGAATGCAGTCACCTTTGAATGTAAACTCTTTCTGCCAATCTGAGCAAAATTCAGATGTCTTAATGCTATTAACATAATCATAGCATTAAATCCACCAGTGCATCTTTCCAATCAAAAAGTTCTTCACTCAGCATTAAGGTTGTGCGTTTCTCATGACTGTGTCCCTAAGATTTGGAAATTAAAGTCTGGAGATCAGAGGCGTCGTTAGGGTCGTAGTCACGGGCCCGGTTTAGGACTAGCATCGAAAATTGAGGCTGTGAACGTCTAAGGGACTTCACAAGCACGGTGCAACCAAAGACACTGAACCTGCGTGATGAACAGGACTCCCAGACTCCGTGCCCACAAGAAACAAATTTGGGACCTACAAGTGCACAGCCCCACCTGCCAGGATTGAAATGAGCCATCGAAAGACCACAGGAGTGATATGGCAACGGTGCATTTGTCGAGTCCAGCACCATGCTCAAGCTGACCGCTTCTGCCAAAGTCCTGTAGCTGGTTTAGGTGGAGTCACAGTCCTGGCACTCTACAAAGCGCCAGGCAAACGTTTCTCTTTTGCTGATCATCCCAACAGGACCCTGTGACAAGCCATGGGTGATTGGTGGTGACTTCAGTTGTCACAGCACACAAGCTACAATACGGAAACTCAGCAACTATTCAAGGAAAGCAGAGCATTATATTATAAAGCCTCAGCAAACCAACTGGGTCCCTGGTTGATCTTAAATGGGCATGCATGGGCACGCACTGAATAGATAACCAAACTTTACCGGTAGCCTTACAATCCTGGGTACCCTGACCTGTTCACAAAAGCTTTTGTATGACTCTTATTATCTTCCTGAAGAACAGGAAAGCCACAGGCCTAGACTACCTCTGAATACAACAAATTAGGCTTTCTGGCCCTAAAACCCACAACTGCCTTCTTCATCTTGACAGCTTAGTTCAGCTATTTGCAAAATGCCAGAACTGACAGCTGGCCTGAATATCGTTAGGCCTTGAACCAGGGATATTGCCATCACAAGTCAAGAGCCTTCAACCTATCTTCCTTTTGGGCCGTACATACAAGCTGTTCGAAAGGCTCATACCAAACCTTATCCCGCTATAAACTGAGAAGAGGCAGATCCCGAAGCGCTCACGCGCAAGCCAGGTGGCTCAATTTTAGGCAACATATTGAAGATCGATCACAGGAACTGGATTTGTAGGTCTATCGGGCATATGTGAGACCATCAATCAGGAGCAGCGACTTGCAAACCAGTCCTTGCCCCAGGCAGCATGTTGGCCCTCTCACTGGTTAGCGATATACCGGTGACCAGGCAGCTGACCTGGGTACCAGAAGTTTCATGTATGCCAACAACTGTGGTGTACCAGCTCAAGGGAGGGACTCTCACCTCCTACATGTAATTTAGCTATCTCTGTCCAAAAGGGGTAATGGCTGAGTTCACATATACGCCTGTGGAAATCGTGACACCAGCCCGCAGACTCCTTAGAGCAGAGATCCTTGCTATGTTTGTATGGCACCCAGCACTGTGAGGCCTCGGTCCTTCTTCAGGACGTGGCACTAGCATAATACAAAAATCCATGCAGATAGGAAGGTGAACAAAGGGTGAATAAGCTATTACCTAGCAGACATCTGTGGCTTTTCTTCTCTCTTTTTGTTCCTCACTGTAGTTTTGTTGCTGTAGTTTCATGCACTTTCTTTTCTTTTTCATTCCAGTCTGATTTGGGAAGTTGCGAGCTAATAAACTGTATTTTTCCATGTCTTTCAATTGAGTGTTTCCTGCATGTTCATTTTACTGGGTGGAGGATGCGAGTAATTACATTCTCGTTCCATGTAGCCTAGCCTTTCCGTGAGGATGTGCATCCTGCTTCTGGAAGTCTGAATCCACAGGTAATGACCTCTTTAGAGCAGGGGTTTTCAACCTGCAGTTTGCAGACCCCTACGTCTAAGGGGTCCGCAGAAGATGACCAGGATCAATCAAAAGTACAGGCTCTTCATAAAGTCCTTGTGCACTTTTAAACATTAATAACTCAGGTTGTGCGCAAGGACTTTATAAAGACCGTCTGTGAATACCCACATTTACGATTCAAAGGGGTCAGCACCTCCATTTCAGATTTCCAAAGGGGTCCACAAATGAAAAAAAGGTTAAAAAGCATTGCTTTATACACACTCTTCTGCTATCAGGGTTCTGTATTTCATCAGCAAAGCGATTTGTACAGATAGAGCCGCTTTAAAAGCAGAGGAGTAGATCAACTGAGTGTCTTTCAACACCCATCACCCTTACCCGCCCCACGCCAGGCTGGCACCCTAGGGCCATGGCCTCCTCCCACCCCCTAGCCGGTCCACCACCAGCCCCTAGCCAGCCCTGAGTCTCAGACAATGAAAGAAGAAAAAGCCTTTGATGTTGGGCAGAAGACGTTTCATTGCGAGTATAAATAACCCAGCAGTCCTAAGTCATTTCAGTAGCTGTGTCACATGTGGCTGGAAGCATTTCCTCTTTAATTTCCTCCCTGTTTTTCTCCTTAATACATCCTTTGCAACGGTAGACCAACATTTTCCTTCTATGTCCCATCCCAAATGATGCCGGGAGGGGGACAGGAAGTGGTTTGCTTGCCCTTTTCTCTGAAGAATACGTGACTCTGAAGCAAGACCTGGGTAGACTCCCAGATCCAGACTGAAATGCCTGACGTGACCCGTCTCCATAAGATCCTAAACAAAAAATCACAGGTTGAAATTTCCAATTCCATCTCCAGGATTGAATCCAACAACTGGAAGAAATTGCAACCCCAAAAATGTCCTGGGTCTTTCAAACGTTCAGAGTTGCGCTGCATCCTAAGCCAAAGACAAAGGCAGGCAGCCAGGTTAATGAAGCAGTTTTCTCTTCGCAGAGACGCGCTACATCACATCAGTCCTATCATACTTTTGTAGTGTAAAAAGAAGCACGTCTTCATTTCGATACGTTTGAAGAGCATTTTCAACAAAAGTTGCATTTCTAATGAAAGTCCAACTCTGCCGTACACGAAACAAATCTCCCTCTCTCTGCTGATTAGACAAGCTTTGAAAATACCCCAGTCATTGAAAGAGGCCGGATGTCACTGCCCTCTTGTAAATCGCTGTATGAACAGAGGGACAAGAGTTACTAGGCTGTCTCCTCTCCCCACCCAGACCACTCCAGGTGAGTATGTGTCAAAGCAAAGAACGCAACTAGTTGCAGGGTTCCTGATGCTGCCTACCCGATGCATCAGTTTTGCTCATTAAAATAAATGTCTGATGTAGCTAAATGAACAATCATCCATGAAGAAGACGGGATGTAAAAGAAAAGAGAACAAAGACCTCAACTCAGTGGTCACCGCTCGGGGTGCACCCCGGGGGCTGGACGTGGCCCGCCAGTCCAGTCTATCTGGCCCATGGGGCCCCTAAAATATTTAGCAAATTAATACTGATCTGCCCATCTGCCTGTCATGCGGCCTCCGATGGCTTGCTAAAACTCAGGAAGTGGCCCTCTGCCCCAAATAATTGCCCACCTCGGAGCTAGATGTTGTGTGCACTTATTGCCCCAGTAACGTTTTGTGAAACATCGAGCAGGTAAGTGGGAACGACAGCTAAAGAAGGCTGAGACCAAACCCCTTTGTAACTTGGCTTTGTCTCTGTGTTATATATTCGTAGCACTTGCTAAATGTCACTCAGCCATTCCTCCAAGGGGCGGCAGATCCCATGATTTTACTTCAGCGAGAAAATTAAAAGCACTCGCAAATGCTGTTCCGGGTCCTGTCTCTTCTTGATGGGTGCCATCGCTTGGAAACTTGTGTTTGGTTTGGGAGGTCTTGTCTTAAAATGCTATAGCAGAAATGGAAGGAATTCAGGGAAAGCCATGAAAACCATGCCTGGAAAAATCCTTCGTAGGAAGAAGGCCTGAGAGGACTGGGACTGTTAAGGTTAGAGAGGAGAGAGAGAAAAGGGAATTGGTACAGGTATGAAGAATAATGTCTAGCATAGAGATCATGGACTCACTGCTCCTATTCATGCATTATTTTAATAAAGGCATGATGGACTTGTAGAACTTATTGCCACATGATATCATGGAGACCAAGAGCTTGCCTGGCTTCAAAAAAAGATTGGACTCTTATATGAGTAAGTAGAACTGATTCAGTTGTATTAATTAAATAAGGTAATTTCGTTGTTTGTTACTAAGGGATAGGGACACACTCCTGCTACCATCAGAGACAGGACATTGTTCCCAACTCTCCTTGCAAAGTGACTCTCTTATCTTAAAGGTATGTTCTGGCTTACGCCCAGGTTGCACTGCTGTCTGTCCTTGAGATGACGAGCATCCTCCTCAGCCCACTATACCATCATTCACCTTGCAGTATCAGGCCTCTAGCTGTTGGCAAAGGGCTGGGAACAAAAGAGCAAGAGCTGCGCCTTCTCCCGTGGCGCTCAACAGCTCTCTGTGCTGTGTGCCCATGCAGAAAGACAGGGGCTGTAGCTGGTCTGCAAACAACTACCCTCTAAAGGCAGCCCGTCTCAGCACAGCACGCCCAACGTGGGCAGCGGGTGTTGCTGGGCTGCTCCAGCCCCTGAGGTACACACACTATATAAAAAATGTATCGTTACAGAGAAGTTGGTAGCTGCAATATTTTCTTAGTTCAAAAAAAAAAGGCTCAAGGGGTTTCAGCTTTTAACTTTACTGTTTGTAGCTGTTCACCTTGCAGAAGCTCAATGCCTCCAAATGGCAGCTAAGAACTGTTTGCAAGCCTGAAACCATTTTAATATTTTAAATGGGTTTTTTTCTCCAGCGCTGCGATGGCTACGTAACATAGAATGAAAGTCGTTTTTCTCAGAGTCTTTGGGCAGTGCCAATGGGTCAGATGTTAAATAGGGAAGGGAAAAAAGAAAAGTTTTGTTCCCTGCCATGGATCTTGTCTGAAGTATCAAATATTAACCCCCAAATCCCCTCCAGGGCTGTAGATCTGATGTCAGCAAAACCTCCTATATCACAGAAAGGCAGTAAAATAGTCAGGATTTAAAAATGAATGACTCCAGGGGAAAAGCTCCATACGTATAAAAAAGCTCCATTTCTTCTGCTGGACTACTCCAAATGAGCTGGACTGCTCAGATCCCCTCCAAATTAAAATATAGACCTGACTTATGTGACTGGGAATAGTTACAGAAGAGTCCTACTGGGCTGGCTTGCTTGGTCTCCTTTTACTTCGAATTTGTTGGATGTGAGACAAGATTTTTGCTTATCCAAAGTATAAGATAAAAGCCAGTTTCTGATTGGCTGAGCTGACTGTTGGAAAGCTCTGGCCCAGGATGCACACCATCCCGCGGAGGTGGGGGGTCCTATGCCCTTTCCCAGAAATGACAGCAGGTTTCAGAGTAGAACTGAATGGGACAGCTCTTATATCTATTGCCTCAGGCTGCGCGCAGACTCAGGCAGGCAATCATACTGATTCACATTTCCAAGCTTTTCCTTCATTTCTACAGCACTAGAAACACGTTTTCCTTTAAATAAGAGCTCAGATTCTGATCATCATGAGCCTCCCAAGAGCTACAGCCCCCTGCCTGAGCCAGTAGCACCTCTGCTTTAAGCCAGCCCAGGCAATAGTTTTAATACCCCCCTGCAGCCAGCTGGCTGCTTCGATAGCAACAAGGAAATGAGGCTCCTCGATTAGTTCTGGTTATTTTAAAAACAATAACATGTTTGAAGACATCTCCTGTTTCAATCTGGCAGCAGACAGAGATCACAGCTCCATTGTATGAGATGTGCAATTCATGTGGCTGAATATACTCCAGCTCAATATGAGCCAGAGTAAACTAATCCTGACATCACCATCTACATGTGCATTTAAGCACCGTAATTTGCTGTGTTTCTGGATAGCATTTGTATCTGATGGGACTATCCAGCAGCGCAGTAAATTAGTCTACAGGGCCTTAATTGCTGCACACGTGTAAAAAGTGATGTTTTATTACACAGCAAATTAGTCTGCTGTGCAGTGAAGTGTCTTGTGTAGATGTGTCCTGTATGTATATAAAGTAACAGGGTCCCTAGCCCACAAATTATTAAGCCCGCCAGTAACTTTGCTCCTGTGACATTCAGGAGTGCAATTGCTCGTGACATCCCGGAGGATTCTTTTTCTAAACTCGAGATCAACCTTGAAGCGCCTAGGTATTTTTGAATTGAGGACATTTCTTCGTTGTGTAGTTTGAAGAGTTGCCTTTGCTGTGACCTGCTACTTTTTGATCCAGGCTACAGAAAATGGCATAATATAGCATAACATAGCACAGGAAACCTAGCATGACAAATACTGAATCATATCGTATGGCAGAGCACAATGTCACCGTGAACAGTTCGAAGCCAAGTTGTTGGCCATGTCATCAGCGCACATATGAACAAAGCCACGTGTCTCCTGATACCAGGAGCGTTTTCTTTGCCGGAGGCTGTCCTTATTTAACCCTAGCTACCTGTCCGGGCGCTTCCAGGAACT
The DNA here is from genome assembly GCA_030014935.1 of Caiman crocodilus. Lineage (NCBI taxonomy): Eukaryota > Metazoa > Chordata > Crocodylia > Alligatoridae > Caiman > Caiman crocodilus. The sequence continues at coordinate 7,039,441 of JAGPOW010002173.1, read as the reverse complement.
TTGTGCTTGGTGAGCATAACATTTAAAAAGATTTTTTTTTTTTTTAAGCCAGCGCAGTTTCATTTTTAGAAGAGTGAGACACCGAACACATCCTACTCTGAGTAGGGTTCTTTGATCGGTTGTGATGCTGCATGAATGGTAAATATATCCTCAGACTCAGAGTAAATATTCAATGGCATGTAACTCGGGTATAAAGGAGTAAATTTTACACAAGTTGGCCACAGACGCCTTGTCATTTCCCAGTAAATTAAAGGGTCTTCAATTGGACCTATAAATTTATCATAGTAGTATTCTTCCATGACTGCAGAAACAGACGGACCCTGTTTTGATAGAGTGCTCCATTTCCTGCAGATAACAAGAGCTCCATGCTGTTCATGTGCATGCCATGGCGCCCATAAATTGAGAACTAAACCTATTTTGTTGCTGCTGCTGCTGCTGCTGCTGCTGCTCGTGGTTGTCTTTCTATTTTACTAACTGGCAATATTTTTTTTCCCAGAACCTTGATCAGATTCTTTGCCAGAAAAAAGTCTTTGTATGTGTCCACCGCGTTAATCGCAGGCCTGGAAGCCGTCCTCCGATGCAGAAGCACTGCAGTCGGACCAGCATCTTTGTCCTCCCACGAAGAAGTAACCATGGTAGGTGCTCAGCATTGTAGCACGAGCCTTACTCCTGTTACAAGCTGCTTCTCTGTTCAGACACCCACTCTGGTATGCTGATGTAAATCTGGATTTAATTCCCTGGTGTAGCACCAGTGTAACCGAGACCTAAATTTGGCCTTCAGTCTTACATAACATCAGTGCCATTTTGCAGAGCCTTATTCAGTCATGATATACTTTTCTCTTTCTTTTGGCATTGCCATGGGCAAACCTTGTTTCTGCTTGGCCAGGGACTACTGGCAGCAGAAGCGTTGCGGGGCAGGATTTGGGGTAAGCTCTGGGGAGGTACAGAAACAGCCCGAGCATTGCAGAGCATAGCTCCAGCGGGTATGGGCAAGGGACAGGTAGGATGTGAAATAGAGCAGAGCTACAGGATCTTTTGCTGTAAAGAGCCTCCCTTCTTATGGTGGGGCCAAATTATATGCCGTGAAGTTTATGCCACCTGCTTCGTAGCATGGGGCATTGTTGCTATTGCTCCAGCCCAAGAGTGACGATTCTTTCATATGCCCAGGGGTCTTCCCTGTTCCCTACCTGGCCTTTTGCAAGGAGGTTGAATGGAAGTTGAAATCTTTGTCAACGTTGCACATACAGGACTTTCCCCATCCCTGGACATAAAACATCACCAAGGCAGATCTATGAAGGTGAAGCAACTATGGCAGTCCACTGCAGCTACTATATTCACACAGCCACCACCAGTCAGGCTGCGCTAGAGCTCGGTCACGAATTTCTTGTCTTTAGCAGATCAGTCAAAGTGTGTTGAGTAACCAAGTTAATGTTAACTTGAGTAACAAGTTAATGTCTCACTTCCTCTAAGGGAAGTCACCAAGCTTAAGCTCAGAGCAGGGGATCTGCATGTATATGGGGAACCGGGAGGTGGCATTGCAAAGTTGACGGCATAGTGGTGAAAAGCATTTTGACGTGTGCACGCACATCTCTGGGCCAGGAACTCAGCTGGTGCTAGGAGGTGAATTTCCACTGGAGTCAGTTCACCCCAGCTGGGACTCTGACCCTGAAGAGCAAATGTCACCCCGGCTCCACTGCATAATGGCAGCACTTTTGCGAACAAGTTTTCCTGTCTGCATTGGTGCTGTTTGTTGTTTGACCCTTGGGAACAATCTTGAGAATGGTCTTGAAGAGATGAACAGAACGGTCCTGAAGAGATGGGAGCCCAGGAAGGGTGGCTGTGCCTTAAGGAAATGGTCCTTCGGGCACAGAGGGAGACAATCCTGATGCAAGGAAAAAGAGGGGAAGGGGCCAGAAAGCTTCCCTGGCTGACCGGAGAAATCCAGAGCAGCCTATGGGCTAAAAAGGGAGCATTAAAAAAGTGAAAACAGGGAGAGATTACCAGAGAGGAGTATACCTCCTCTGCTCATGCTTGTAGGGAGGCAAGACGGGCCAAAGCTACCATGGAGCTGAGGATGGCATCCCAAGTAAAGGATGACAAGAATTTGTTTTTTTACATATATAGGGAGTAAAAGGAAGGCCCAGGGAGGAATAGGACCCCTACTAAATGGGCAGAAGCAATCGGTGACGGACGGTGGGGGACAAGGCTGGACTCCTCAACGAGTTCTTTGCCTCGGTGTCCCTAAGCGAGGGGCACGACAAGTCTCTCCCTGGGGTTGTGGAGAGGCAGCAGCAAGGTGCCGGACTGCCATGCATAGACCCTGAGATGGTGCAGAGTCACTTGGAGGAACTGGATGCCTTTAAGTCGGCAGACCCGGATGAGCTCCATCCGAGGGTGCTGAAGGCACTG